>KZ452039.1:1519424-1562287 GCA_002786265.1 Apostasia shenzhenica | reverse complement strand
AGTACTAGTTTAAAAAATAATAATAATAATAATAAATAAATTATTTTAATTATTCTACACAAATTTTAATATAAAAAATAATATTTTACTTCACATATTCAATAATTTTTAATAAAAATATAAACTTTATTTCACATCTTAGATCAAAATACTCAATTTGAATATTTTGGTCTAGAATGTGAAATAAAGTTGATATTTTTATTTTAAATTGTTGAGTATGTAAAGTAAAATAATATTTTTTATATTTGAATTTGTGTAGAATAATTTTAAAAAAATTATTTATTATTATTGTTGTTTTTTAAATTAGTACCATTTTGGTCCTATTTTGGTTCTGTTTTGGTCATCGCGCCAAACAGGGCCTTAGAGAATTTTCGCCAACATCTATAGCCGCATTGATAAATTTTTAATCAAGGTTGTTGGAGAATATCATGGAAACTAAGATTGTGATTATTTTTCATAAATTGTATTATCATTTCCTGATTTACTAGTTTTCATATCGCAATTACCTCATACATTATAAATAGGAGGGTTCTCACACTATAGTCAAAAATAAGAAATCAATTATTATTGAAATTTTTTCCAAAATGGCATAAGAGTACAATCCACTATGCTTGACTCTTCTCCGCCACAACGTCCCCACAGTCTTGTAGCAACGACCGCTCAGCCCCTCATAGATGACCGCTCCCACCCAACGCCCTCAACCTAGGCACTTATCCCACTTGAGGCTCAGCCACCGCTCAAGCATGTACTTGGACCCCGTCTGAGGCACTCGTTCAGCTTATAGACTTTGTTGCAACTGCTCATTAAAATAGAGTACTCATGCCAACCTCCAAAACTACACTCATACTTGCACTGAAGTGTTGCACTGTTTCGTAACATCATTCCATTGCCTCCGCTTCACATCTGCTGACCTCGAACCACGCCTTTCTCTGCCACCACAACAGGAAGTTCTTATCTAGTTATTGATGTTTGACTATGGAACAAACCATCTCTAACTTCATCTCTGATGTCAATAATGATTTCTTTCGTTCCTACTCTAATATATCTGCCCAAGAATTGTTCTGCAATTGGAACAACTATCAAGTCCAATAGTTTGCCTTATCTCTTATAGTATTTTCCTTCATATTCTTAGTGGAATCTCATGGAAAACTTTCGCATCTAGATTCTTCTCCTCCAGACGCTATTGATACGGTCAAATTCTCTGTGGCAAGCTTCTAACCACATAATTCTTACATGACTTCTAAATAGTAAAGAGCATGTATGATTTTTTTCACTCTATGTACTTTTAGGGATCCAATGTTTTTTGGTTTTATTCATTTTATTCAGAGTTGTTCTTATGCAAAAATATTATACAATTATAAAAGGCAAGTAGGATGAATTACAATAAACCCTTTACTATAGATCAGTGAAGTAGCAAAACTAGAACAATAACTTGTAGTCCTTAGCCGGTCCAATCAGAAGTCATGGAAAACAGTGCAGTTTCTAATATTGCGACAACTACGCCTCAAGTTATTAGTGACAGAACTTTCCAGTATCATCCACCCAAATAGAGAGCACTTTGCATATACTCTCGCCCCTCATTACTGGCCAGGGGGGCTTGGAATGGTTGTGAGGGTCAGACTGGCCAAAGGGGTTGTACCGGAGGTCGTGGCTGGTTTACATTATAGTAAAACTAATTGTCCATCTAATCATGCATCTTCTCTCTTAGTTCAGCCTTCTACTAGTCTTGTACCCCCCTCTAATCTAGTTACGATATTTTAAAAAGATTATTATTGTCTACTACAACTGTCTCAGACATTTGCATCACATGCTATCTCCTCCCCAAGCTCTACAACCACTGCTACTAGTTTCAATATGACTTGGATATTAAACTCTGGGGAATCTTCTCATATAGCTGATAACAAGCAATTGTTCTCCTCGCTTAATACTACTCCTTACTTCTTAGTGTGGCAAACAAGTTCTCGTACCCTATTGCAGGTATTGGATATGTTAAATCATTTACTTTTCTCACTATTGATAATATTCTTTATGTTCTACAATTCCCTATAAATCTGTTATAATATCATCATATGACTACTACAAAATCATTCTGTAATGTTACCTATCATATTGTGTCTTTCAAGTTCTCAAAACAAAGATGTTGGTGGCACTGTTGAGGCAATCAGAGTTTATTGCTTAACAAATCAAAACCACTAAACCTATTTCCTCACTACAGTCATCCTCGATTTCACGTTACTACTGGCACGGTCATCTAAGTCATCGACCACCACATCATCTAAAAGTGTTTTTGTAGTTTTCTAGGTCTAAAAATAAGTTGGAATGTGATACTTGTGAGTTTGGGAAGCATCATAATATTTCCTTTTCCTTGTGTCTACTATTTCCAGTAAAGCTCCATTGATCTAACTCACTCAAACATTTGAGACCCGAATCTTATTACTACTCATTTAGGCTTTGCTATTTTGTCATATTTGTTGAAAATTACTCCAGAATCACTTGCCTGTATCTTTTAAAGAGTCATACTGATGTTCTATCCATCTTCAAAGTATTCTATAAAGGAACAGAGTCATTTTTTGTTCCTAATATTTTTACTGATAATAATACTGAATATACTCAATCTAAATTTAATTCTTTCTGAACCTGTAAAGAATCGTACATTAAGCTTATTGCTCATAAACATCTCAACAGAATAATGTGACAGAATACAAGTATTGCCATTTAATTGATGTTGCCTGCACTTCTAATATTTCAAATGAATGTCTATTCCGCTTGGGGAGATGCAATTCTTAATGCTTGCTTCTTGATAACCATATATATCCTCTATTCTCAAAGCCCTTGTTTTCTATGGATTTGGTGTATTTTGGTGTATATGTTTTGTCCATGATCTTCGTATAGGGATTGACAAGATTTCACTCAAATTTATTTGATAATCTTTCTGTGTTACACACGCACCCAAAAAGGCTACTGATGCTATGATCCAATTCTTACATTCTTTGAATTATTCTCAAGAATTTTCCACTACATCTACTCAACTTATTCCTTTACCTCCTACTGCACCTATATCTATTGATTGTATTTTAAAAATTACAAGTTTATGCACCTCGTTTCAAGATAATTGTTGCTTCTTTGCAACCACCATTTATAGGTTTTGATGATTCATTAGACATTGATTCCACTTCAAAACTATCTATAGCTCTATGCAAAGACAAATGACAATGTATTTTTTACCCATTAAATTTTTTTATTACCATTTAAATCTTTCTGTGCCATTTTATTTCTTTTCTTGGTCTCTCTCTGCTCTGTCAATGTTTATGTCATATTATGAAATACTTAGGTTCCTAAATGAGAAACTTGGAGTCTAGTGTCTCCACCACTAGGGTTTGTCAATTTCCTTCAAATGTGTATTCACTATCAAGTTCAAATCTAATGGGAGAGTTGATCGCTATAAGGCTTGCTTTGTGGCAAAAGGGTTCATGCAGATCTAAGGGGTAGACTACTTTTAAACTTTTTCTCCCATTGCCAACTCAACTCTTCGAGATTTTTATTTTCTATTGCTATCAATCAAGGCTAGTAGACTCTTCAAATGGATGTCAGTAACAATTTCTTATATGGCGATCTATCTGAACCTGTTTATATAGAGCAACCAGCAAAATATGTTGCTCAAAACAAGAATAAAGTATATAAGCTTTAAAAGTCATCTATGGTTCAAAACAGATCCCATAAACCTGGTTTGATAAACTTTGCAAAGTAGCAAGCGAGGTTAGACTACGAACTAGTAGTGTAGAACATTCTCATAATCTTTCTGGTTCCTTTATTCTTACTACATACTTTGATGATAAACTCATTATGAAAAAATAATTAGAAAGGGATACACAAACTTAAGCAACACCTTCAAAGTTACTTTGTTATTAAGGACTTAAGGTCATCCAAAATATTTCTTGTGAATTGAAATTGCTCATAATAAGGGTGACCTTTTTTTGGACAGAAAATAAGGGAGATGCTGCTCGCAAAGACAAAATATGCAATAAATTTATTAGAAGAAATTGGCTGCTTGAATGTAAACCGGCTAATACATTAATTAATATTTAGTATACCACTGATGATGAAGAGCCTCTTGAGGATACCTTAGCTTAAAGATGCCTGATGGGCAAGATGATTAGCTTGAGTGTAACAAGGCCTGGTATTGCCTTTGTTGTAAATGTTAGCCAATGCATGCAAAGTCCTAAACAAAAGTATTTTAAAGTTGTTCTTAGGATACTTAAGTATATCAAGAAAAGTTCTAGAAAAAGTATATTATACAAGAAATATAGCAACCTTGATACTGAGGATTATTTTGATGCTAATTACACCAAGTCTATTAATGAAAGAAGATCCACGACAACGTACTATATTTGAGTTGTGGAAATCTAGTAACAGTAAAAAGTAAACTATTATGGAAGATCTAGCGTTGAATCTAAGAATAGGGGTGATAGCTCACACTACTTATAAGATGATGTGGATCAAAACCTTATTAAATGAGATTGACTTTCCTATCGAGCAGCCTATAGTAATGCATTGTGACAATAAGATTGCCTTTTATATTGCAATAATCCCATTTTCCATGAGTATGCTAAACATATTGAGATTGAATGTCATTTCATCAAGAAAATTACATTGTCAACAAAGATAGTTACACCTTATATTAAGATAACAGATTAGCTAACAAATATCTTTACCAAAGTATTAGGGCCAACTTTTTTTTGCTCTTTGTGACAAGCTGGATATATACAACATATATGCTCTAGCTTGAGGAAAAGTGTTGGAGAAGAATGTTCTAGAAATCTCTAGAATACTCTAAATTATTTTACAACTATTTAAAATATTTTATTTCCAATTGTAGCACCGTGTGTACCCCACCTAGTGGAATTAAGACTTGGTTGTTGTTGTTGTTATAGCACTATGTGCGCATATGTATATGCATGCATGTATATATATATACAAGAAGGATATCCCTCTGATTTACTAGTTTCCATATTATAATTAACTCCTATATTACAAATAGAAAGGTTCTCAAATTATTTTAGATAACAGGAAATCAAATATTATTGGAATTTTCTTCTAACAAAGATATCGGATTACAATGAAAGTTCACCACCTGGCCCCTATTCGCAATGGAGTAGAGTGCAACCAGCTTACAAGATAATTGCAAATCTCAAAAATCATGCATAGCCAATTCACAATATTTGAAATGTTTAATAAATTTCCCTGTATACCCAGTCCAAAAACTAGATCTGCGAGATAGAGGAATAAATCTAAAGCAGAGAATTGGGTTTCACACTCCAGCAACAAAAACACTTATCAATCTATTATGTCATCTATGATAAAGTTTCCAGGAGTGCAAAGAATGATTTCATTGCTCAATTAACGTTGGGCAGTATTGAGCAAGGGCCTATTTCCAGAAGATAGAATTAGCCTGTAGGATGTAAATCCCCCACTTATTGTCAATAAAATGACTTACAACAAAGTTAATTGTGCAATGCTATTAAATGGTTAAAAATATTTGTTCTTGGAAGATGATGTTGATAGGTGGCTTGTAGGAGCATTCACAGACCCAAAATCCCATGAAAAGTCACTGATTCATATCAAATTTTTAATGACTACAAAAAAGTCAAAATGAAAATGATACGACAGGGAAGTGGTAACTTGATTCACCAAGCTTGTCATGCCTAGTTGTCCACCATCCACAGCTAGGAAGTAGGAAATACCAATTTGAGCACAATTTCATACTGAAGCTAGATCATTATAATGAATTTAATTGAAAACTAGAGGGAAGGAGGGGGGAGTGCAACTTGTCTTTACCGGATATACCAGAAACCACTTCGGTAGCAGAAATCTTATAGAATGGCACACCGGTCTCATTGGCAATAGCATGAGCAAGCTTCGTTTTCCCACAACCTGGTGGTCCATGCAATAGTATCCCAGCCACGGGCTTCACCCCAAGCCTCCTTGGAAGCTCTGGATGGCACAAGGGTATAATCACCTCCACCATCAACTCCTCCAACACTCTGTTCATTCCCCCAAGGTCCCGAAACATTGGCCCTCCCTTCCCCTTTACACCAGCCACGTTATTACTCTTATCGCCGAGGCTTCTAACCTTCAGCCCCGGTGCATTACTCTCCTTGCCACTCCGACTTCCCTTTCCCACCGGCATCTCTATCTTCCTTTTCTCGCTAACAGCTACCTCAATCTCCAAGTTCTTCTCATCTTCCTCTTTTTTCATTCTTTGCTTCGACTGATTGCCGTATTTCTCTCGGAGCATTAATTTTGTAACATCGAACCGTGTGTCAATCTTCTCATCAAAGGCGGCATAGTCGGAAGTCGAAGTTGAATCATCTGAAAGGTCAGGCGACGAAGAAGAAGGGGCCGCCTGCAGACTCCGCCAGCGACAAAGATGCTCCGACTCAGCACGGAGAAGCCGCTTCTCAGACCCGTCCTCCCTTCCACGTTTACTGCGGGATTGCATCTCCCCACCAGAATCGTCCTCAGAAGAGACGGACGATGAGGACTTGACGCCTGCGGCAGCGGCGGCAGTGGCTGATGGCGATCTCGATGAGTTACGAAGGTGTACCATTGCTTCTTGTAGACGTAAGGAGAAAGGCTGGAGCTTGATGCGAGCGTAGTCAGGGTAGTGCTCGCGAAGTCGTTGGACCACATAGGTTGAGTCGAGGGAGCCATCGAGACTCAAGGATTTGATGCGGCGAAGAAGGATGGATCTGTCCATGACGGACGCGGCGGACAGCGAGCGGCCGCCGCCGCCGCTACGCCGCAGTCGCTTCCCCATCACCGCCAATCCGCCGCTGTTCGAGAAGCGAGGATGCCCTAGCTGCACGGATTTTTATCTTGGCCAAGTGGGTTGGCAGGGTTTACTCAAGGTTCTTATATTAATCCTGCATAGTAAATTTTTATTTACTTTTTTATAGTAAATTGCTATATAATTTATTAATAAATTGATTACCTATAATTTTAAATTTTGATTTATTAAATTATTTAATGAATTAAAATTTAATTAATTAAATAATTGAGTGAATTAATAGCCTATAATTAATTAATTTATGAATATAAACTGTATAATAATAATCAAATTTTTATCACAGATGAATTATATAAATTTTTTATTTTTATTATATTCTATCGTATTTATTTATCTATAAATATGCAAAATATTTTTAATAATTTCTTATCATATTATATTTAATCTTTTTTTATCTTTTAATGCAAGTAAAATTTAGTAATTCATTGTTTTTATTAGAGCTTTCATCAACTTACAGTTTATATATTTAAACTATTTAGCCGACTCTTCCTGAGCTTACCGTCAACTAAGGCTATCTCAATCTTCTCGTAAATATACTTATTTCTCATATCTTTTTCGTATATATCCACTTATTCACCTTGGCATTCTCATCGTTGTTATATGAGTACTTTAATTGAGGGTAAGCTCAAAGAGAATCGATTTAGATAGTTTGAACATATAAATTATAGACAATTGAAGTTTCAGTAAAGAAAATTTAATTATTGAATTTTATTTATATCAAAAGAGGAAAATATTTTTATCAAAAAAAAAGAGAAAAATAAAGACCAAACATGGCATGATAAGAAATCCTTAAAAAAAATATCACATATTTAAAGATAAATGAGAACTTGTTATTTAATAAAGTATAATAAAAATAAAGAATTTATTTAGATAATCTTACTTAATAGGATGAAGGTTTGATTGTTATTGTAGTATACTTTAGATTCATAAATAAATTAATCATATACTATTAATTCACTAAATAAATTAATAAATTAAAATTTTAAATTATAATTAATCAATTTATTGATAAATTATATAGCAATTTTTTACTTATATTACTTTTTTATATTCTCACATATTGCCTGATAAATGATTTATGTGATTGAAATATGATATAAAATAATAAGTATTTCTCTACGAAATATATCGAATTATAATATTAAAATGGAACAATATTTGAATTTTACTTATTTTGATCGACAATAATGATTAAATGTGTTTTAAAATAATAATAAATTACATATTTATTTTTTAATTTCAATCATATGCAGATATTTTCTTGACTTGTATACGAGCAATTTGCAAACTATTGTTGTATTTTTTAGTTTAATATAAATTTTAATTATAAAAATTAACTTTATTACACATCTAATATAAATACGAATATTAGAATCAATTTTATTTTATATTTTATACACTTTATAATATTAAAATAAAATTTTTTGATATTAAATTTAAAAAAAAAATTGTCAAAAAAAAAATTCTAGAGATAATTGTATAAGAATATAAAAACTCAGATGTGACAATTCCTACATTTATATAAGTTCATAAATTTATTCTATTATGTAATAATTTGAAAAAAAATTATATATATATTTTTTATATTTGTAACTTATTTTCTTTAAATTTTTGTCCAATGTCATTATTTATCACAATTTAGAGGAGATAAAAGCATAATCATATAATAATATAAAATATTATTAATTTGTGTTGTTATATGAGCCGCGATTTAAAATTTTTAAAGAGAATATGTTATCTCTAGATGAACATTTTTCATATTTACAAATAATGATTCAAAATATCAATTTCATGATATTACATAATAACTCACTATTTATAAAATTACTATTTTGTAATTTTGATCAATCAAATGAAATAGAATATCAATTCTCTCATATTTATGTCGTACTAAAGTGAATTTATATTGTTCTCTTAAAAATCTCCTATTACAAAATGAACTCAAGTTAATAAAAAATTTGATTGTATAATTTTTTTTAATTTTTTGCTATCAATTATTATATATATTTTATTCTAATTAAGAATTAGGATTACGTAGAGATTGTAAAAGATTCACAAATAATATAAGGGTGATAAGAAATATATTTATGTGCATAAATTTTGTAATAATATATTCTGGATTCTTTTTATTAAATTTAGAATGTGTGTATCCAAATTTTATGTGAGCGTATATTCGAATAATAAAAATAAAAATTATATAATTTACACAATTCGAATCCACGTGGCAATTGTCTGCCGGCCAATTGATCTGTAGCGAAGCACGCAGCCCAATCACGAGCGGCAGGATGCTATCCGCTTCGTTAGAGCAATTTCAAATCCAACGGTCACGAAGGTCTTGATCTGCCAAATGGACGGCAATCTATGGGCATGTACATCATAACGTGATTGCAAGTTAGTGATAGGCAGATCTCGCGGCGCGCGGCCACGCCACAGCTTTGTCCTCCCTGCCTGCCTGATCCTCAAAGAACCAGAGCTTCAAATCGCTCGCCCGGCGGTGGCCAGCCGAGGAAAGGCTACGGCGATCTCGACTCCATTGCCACCTTCCTCCACCTCAGACAAGGGCCTAACCCTAGCTACCCATGGCTACGGCTTCGCTTCTCGAGGCTATTGCGTTCCATGGAGATCCCCTGAGATCCAGGCCGCCGTCTCTCGGATGGAATCCTCTCCTCTCTCAGAGAATACCATACCGTTTACATGGATCTCGGACGAGGAGTTCGAAGACCGTGGGATTCATCATTCCCCATTCCGCTTGGAAGCTGGAGTCGATGCAACGATCAAATTGCGTTTCTTCGGAAGAGGAGGGGAATCCCCTGGGTAGAATCGTAAGAACGGTGATCGAAACCCTGAAGGCGTTGAAGAAGCCGGCCGTTGCTGCTTTGCTGGTGGGTGTGCTTCTAGCTGCCGATCCCTTGGCGGCTATGGCTGCCTCGGGAGGAAGGATGGGAGGGAGGTCTTTCTCTTCATCTTCTTCGGCGCCTTCGTATTCGAGGAGTTACTCAGCTCCGTCTGGCTCCAGCTTCTCGTTTTCGGCGCCTTTCTACGCCCCCTCGCTCTTTGGGGCTTCCGGTGGATTCTACGTTGGTCCGGCTGTTGGGGTGGGTTTCGGAGCTGGGTCCGGGTTCTTCCTTCTGATGATGGGTTTTGCGGCATTTGTATTGCTTTCCGGGTTTCTGTCGGATCGCTCTGAGGATGGGAGTGTTCTTACTGCGGTGCAGAAGACTAGTGTTCTCAAGCTTCAGGTGCTTTAGAATCTAGAATTGTTGTTTCCCACTAATTACATGTTCCTTCAACATTGTAAAGAATTATGTTTCTTCCAACCTTAAAATTAGAAGATTTATTAAAAAGATTGGAGACCTAATGCAATTCAAATGCAAAATGAATTGGTCAGTTAGGAATCAACGTTAATGTCTAACATCATTTTGGTTATTCAAAGTTTGTGATTACAGCATGTTCACCAAATCCAGAACTAAAATGTTTACCTGCTGGTTAAGTTAATTAGTTAGTTTAGGCTTCATTTATACCTGAAAGGCCAGATTGCCACCTTTGTTAATAGTAGCTCTGGACTCTTAGACAAATTTGGTTTATGGTAATCACTGTTCCTTTTAGTGGTAGTTGTTCACTTGTTCTGCTACCCCATGCAGCAGCAGTGCTTCTAAAGGAACTTCTGCTACGGTAGTTTGATAAATCACCTGATAGCATTATCTATACAGTAATGCTTTATCTTAAATTTTCTTTCATTTGTTGATGTAATTTCTCTATCAAGATATCTTGTACTTCAATTTACAATGGAAAGGAAATGACTGCTATGTTGGCTATTTCATCCAAATATTGGTTGGTTTAACATGGTAATCTTTGAAGAAATTGCTTATTTGCTACGTGCTCTTAGGTTGGTTTATTGGGACTTGCCCGATCGTTTCAACAAGATCTTGATCGAATTGCTGAAACAGCAGATACTTCTACTTCTGAAGGCTTGAATTATGTATTGGCAGGTAAAGTTTCAGACTCGCAATCTCTGATTTTTATTATTTGTTCAGTCACTCTAGTTCGTACAAATATTTTTCTAGCTTGTTGCTTTAAGAAAACCACAAACTGGCATTTCCAATGAATCATACTTCCTTTACGGGTATTAGGTCTTCTTTCTAATCGCTCATGTGCTTTCCAGTTCAGCTTAGTTACTTAGTATGCTGCCCTGTTTTTGAAGTGTATGGATTTAATTATCAACCAAAACTGTAGATTATACCATCAACTTGCTCTTCTTCATTTTTCTACGTCCATAATTCTAGGTTGTATTATGTATCTAGATGTGTAAATTTCCTTTGCACCCACCAGTCTTTCCTGCATTCAAGTCTTTCTTTCCTCTTTCCTTAAGCTGTTCATTCTACAATCCCTATAAGCATCACATTTTAGATCACTTTGTATTATAAGTAATAGTTTAACTATTAGATTTTCTTTTGTAGATTCTACCTAAATGTTTGTTCTGATTTTAATACTCTATGGTGCTTGATTTGCATATGGCTGTTCGCAACCTTCTTAAAGCAGTGTCAACGTCCTCTCTGAAGGCAATAACTGATAAGAATGTTGTTAATACGCTTTTCACTACAGTCAAGATTCCTTGGTGAACAGTTCCATCTGTTGACAATAGTGAAGAGTTCCTTGGCTTAATATGTTCATAAATGCTAAGGTGGCAGCATAAATCCCCTTCTAGGGCCTCCATATTATTCTGTTTGATGTTAATTAGCACATTAAAGCTAGCCACATATGTCTTTAAACGTGGAGATGTTTTTACAAAAAATATTAAGCTCATATTTCTCACTAAATTCTTAATCTTTTTCTATAGAGACTGCATTGGCTTTGCTGCGTCATCCAGATTGCTGCATCTCTGCGTATTCATCTGTATGCATCTATTAATCCCTTGAGGCCTTGACTATTTAAATGTTACCCTTTTTTCTTTGATATATTTGCGTGAAATTGTGGTGAATTTATTGGACCTAAGAGTTGAATTAGTTTTGCTTCATCAAGTTATACAATCTCATTCTTAAAATTTGGTAAAAAGTTGTTCTTTTTATCAGCCTTATCTATTTTTTATGATTATTTATTGAGTAAATTGCATATAGGTCCCTGAGTTTTTAACGTTTTTGCATACTATTTTATAGATTTTGAATCGTAGCTCTTAGGTTTCTTAGATCTTATGGTTTTTGTACGCTGGTCCGCAGATTTTGAAAAGTAGCACTTTGGTCACTAACGTTAATGATTTATTGTAGTGCAGTTCTTCTATCACATACAGTAGTGCATTCAATTTAAACCATGTATGCAAAATGTTTTGAATCCAAGAAAGTACCTCTTGCAATGCATGCCCAAGCCTTACCCGATTCAATGTTTGCTAGACCTTGTAATAGCACGAAACTTGTGCGATTTGCACACCCACTTTAAATACTTCGCTTAATCAAGCCCTTCTTCCCCCACTGTATTGTGACCATGCTTGTTGGGTTACAACTGATGTGAGTTGTAGTTGTGCCTGTCATTCTGGATCTTTTATATCTCAAGTCTTGCTAAAAATGTGTTTGTACAGGTGGATGTAAAGCGAACTGTGGAAGATGGGGAGAAACGATTTAATCAACTGTCGATCGAGGAAAGGGGTAAATTTGATGAGGAGACACTTGTGAATGTGAACAACATTAAGAGACAGAGAAAATCCGGCTATAGTTCCAAAACTTTCAGTAATGAATACATTGTGGTAAGTCCAAAAGTTGCATGGAACTCTTCTTTTGTTTGATAGCTTTACTAATCTCGTAAAGCCAAATACTGCATGTGGCTTTCTTCTATGAAATTTTATATGCTTATTTTTCTAGCCTAATGAGCATGTTGGTGTCCTATATGGTTCAATTTGTGAATAAAGAAACCTCAACTATTTTTTTATGTTATTTTTATTATATTATTGGGGTAAATTCAAGATTCAAGCATTGGTGACTACAATAGAGGATTCAGTATAGTGTAAACTTATTATTATCGTTTTCAATATTCTTATTCCATCCATATAGTGTTATTTTGAATCCTTTCTATTATTAAATTTGTTGTATTTGATACTAATAAATTTTTTAGCATAGTTGTTTGTGCGGGAAGTCTGAACGCATCACAACCGTTCACGTGGTGATAATTCAACCGCCCAGATCAAAGTCAGGCCCAGCTAGCCGAACCACGGTGTGATGGATCATGTAAAGCTCCGTCTTGGCAATGGCCCGTTCAAAAGTAGCAATATTAGCAATGGGCTGTGCCCGGTCCTCGATTTCCTATGTAAGCGAGATCCGGCTTGTAGGACCAGGATGGTGCGGCCAACCATTCTCCTACTGTTGCTAATCTACGGACCACTTCCTCCCATTGGTCCCCTAATCTGGGGAGGTAACATGTAGGAGCGACAACAGCGAAAGGTCCTGCTTGCCCTTCTAGTAAAAGATCTCATTTGTCGTACAGGGAAGGACACTTTCCATTGTCACTTAGTCGGTGATCTGACCATCCTTCCTGACACCGTGGAGGACCGAGCCAACTTCCACGCCAAGGACCGGTACCTCTGGGTTAACGTGGCAAAATCCGGGTCTCACAGATCGCCACCTCAACCCGTGTGGTCCGACGTCTCTCCATCAAGGTCCCCCTACAGCTATTATAAATATCAAAACTTAGCTACGGGAAAGGATCACTCGATCGGAGTCACACTGAGACCTTCTTGCCTGCCATTACTCTCCCCACATTTGTACTCTCTCTTTCTCCTTCTCCCTTTTCCCTACAGCTTGTATTCACTCCTTTAGTGAGATTTTGAGCATATAATGGAATCTGGATTGGCATGGTCGGTGGAAATAAGAAGACCCCTTAGAACTACCTAAATCCTAGTGTTATTTACTTTTTTGCACTCTACTATTGCTTTTCTCTTGTTTACAGTCTATTCCTTCTCTATGTTGCCTATTAGTTATTTGTGCCCTGCCTACTAGCGGAGCTCTCCCTTCTCTTCCGCTAACAATAGCCTTTTCTTTTATTCTTATCCATCTTAATTGTGCATTTGCTACCCAGTTAGTTGTCTTGGAAATCCCTTTGTTAGGTTATCCCTTATTATGAGAAAACTAAGGAGGATGAGTTTGAGATAAGGCCTCAAAAAGGACTATTCATAGAAGGTGTTTTCGAAGATGATCCCCAAACGAAGTTAGCCTTGAAGAAAGGTTACATCAAAGTAGAGACAAAATCTTTCTTGAAGAAAGTTTTTTTTTTTTTGATAAAGGTGAACTTCGAGCGAGGTTGAATTTGAAAAAGGAAGTCTTTGATGAAGTGAGTCCTAGAAACCAAGACATTCAGTTTTTTGAATAAGGACAACATCGATTAAGGTGGCCCTCAAGAAAAAGTTTTTTGAATCTGAAGGAGTTGCTCGTGAATTCTTTTGAACGAGATTTCCTTAAAGAATTGAACTTGTGTTCTGAAAGATTCACAGAATATGCAAATAACTATGGAAGAGGGATCACATCAGCGTCTTGCAAGTTGTTATGTGTGAGTAGCCACATTGGACAATGACATGCACGAACACTCCCGTCAATCCCAAGCAACATATTTCTCAATGGTGTACCTTATCAAAGGAAGTCGTATTCTTAAAGATCTCTTGGGAGCTTTTTCGTTCAGCATTGTTTGAAGGTGCATCTTCGAAGACTTCTTTCTCTTCAAATTCATCATCTCCTCCTTTGATAGTCCCTTCTACATTGTCCCCGAGTTTTTGAGCTCCCCACCAACAGGAGCCAAACTATAGTATTTCATTATAAATGACAACTGGAGAGGGTTGTGCCATCTTGAGCTCTTCCCCCTTGATGTCTTCAAGGAAATGGTCTTCTTGCTGTGGATCTTCTCTTTCTAGTCCCACAATATATTCTCGAACTCATCATACCCGTAGCCAAGGAAGATACACTCCTTATCTTGGCATCTAGTTTCGCTCTTTCATCTTTTGGCACATGGGCAAATGTTCAACACCCAAAATGTTTGCAGGTGTTTCAAAGAAGCTTATTCGCTTACTGCAAAAGGAGCAGAGAAGAGCAACGCATGTTAATGGGCATTATCAGTGTTTTCCACAATAGACAATAGTCCAGCGCATGTAGTAGTGATCTAGACGACAGGATAGGCCTTCAAAGCCTTTCATTAACAGAGAGATGCCAGACGGTCCTCTTATTCACCAGAGGAAGAACAAAAAGAAATGAAGAAGATCAGCTATGCAGTGAGAGTCATACTGTGTGTTTTCTTTGTCTTTTCTGCAATCCATCTAGGTCTAAGTTAGATCTAGGCAACAATCACAAGAATCCTCAAGAAAGTGATTTTAAGGAAAAGAAAAACATTATAAATCCATCACTTGTTTAGTGAGGGTTGTTGCCATGTTTGGCAACTATGGGTTTCTCTCTGAGTTTGGGTTTCTTATGTAAAACTAAGTGCTCCTGTATTTAGTGTCTTGCCATGTATATGTTGTTTCCTTAAAGTTCCGAGAAGAAGAGTTTCTGCTTGACTTTAAATAAAGCTAGTAGACTTAACTCGTTCAAAAACCCGATGTCCGAAAATGCTTTTCTTGGTCTAAGGTAGCCCTTAAAAAATCCTGCTGCAGCTATCCGGTATCACCATCACCCCTTTATCTAGCTAGCTCAATGCTTTATCAGTTGGCGTTTCCCGACAACAACAATACTTCCCCTTGTCTATGAGAGTCCGAGACACTTGAAAATCAACAAAGGGCGGTCATATTAAATCAAACAAAATTGTACAACATTTTAGGGAGAGAGAATTAGTCCAACTTCTATTGGGCCTGCCCTTTCACATGTTTTATGCTAAATCAGATTTGATTTCGTTTTCCAGATAACAATCCTCGTTGCGGCCGAGGGTGTGCACAAACTACCTGTAATCAACAGCAGCACAGACTTAAAGGAGGCACTACAGAAGCTGGGATCAATACCTGCCAGCAAAACTCTGGTATCTTAAACCAATACAAAATCCAGCAAGTTATGCATCAGAAATAATCCAGATTTTAACATTTCATTTTGAAATCTTTGCACTGCAGGCAGTTGAAGTTCTGTGGACTCCCCAGAATGAGAATGACACTCTTTCAGAGCGCGAGCTGCTGGAAGATTATCCTCTTCTGAGGCCTTTATAATCCTGAATTAACGTCTAGCTTGAGCCTTGAGGAAACTGTTTTTGAGGTTGTAAATCTGTACAGATGCAAAAGAGAACAGATTCTAGCATGATTTCATAATACAATCAAAGAAGACCTGTAGCTTATATTTCAAACTTCATATTGGCAACATTGCTGCTCAAATTGTGAACTATTCTGCAGGTGAACATGCACATGATTGTATATATTGAATCGATTTTCATTTAAATCCGTTACATATCGAGTGAATTGGCTTGGATTCATACGAAAATTTCGTGAACTATATTCTCTCTCTTTCTTTTAGAAGCTAAGGATATACTGTACCTTCTCTGGTGAATGAGCAACGCTTGAGGAAGGTTAACAGGTTCAACCGGACATACATTAACTCGGAGTTGGGTCAAGTTGATGAATTTTTTCTTTCGGACGTCCAAACATTTAGTCGTCCAATGGAAGCCTACCACGTATGTGTTGGGTTCCACTTAATGCATACGTAGTGAGCTCCTATTGGATATCCAAATGTTTGGAAGTTATATAAAATAATATTATAAGTTGTATAAGATTAAAAGTATTTTTTTTTAATTTATGTGTACAGTAAATATTATAAATTTTATATTTGATTTTTAAAAGTTATAAAATTTGTGAAGAAATTCTATTACAAATTATGTTTTACACCGTTTAGTTTGCTGCCATGAAAATCTACACATTTTAGTCACTAATTTCATTGAGACAGAACTCTGATCACTTAAAATAATGATATCTGGTATTGTTTTGAATAGAATTGACAGTAATCCAATAATCAGCAAAAATTAGAGTGAAGAGTATATCTAATATTTTATTTCAATAGGTGTTTAGAGAGTGATTTTAGTGTATAAAGTGTAATTTATAATTAAATTTTATTATAAGTTTCATAATTTTTAAAAATTAAGTATAAAATTTATAATATTGGGTTAATTATTATAAGATTTTTTTAGTTAATTCATAGTTATTATTTAATTTATGATTTTTAAAAATTTATTGAAAATTTTTATAGTTTACTTAATAGTACATAAAAGTTTTTCCGAATAAAATTTAAGGATTTTTAATTTTACTTTTAATACTTTTTAAAATTTTTATATTTTTATTATTGCAAATTTTGTATAACTTGTCGTCGCCTATCGCCTTTGTCGCCGCCGCAACCGTGTCGCCGCCACTTCGTCGACACCACTTCGCCACTGCTGCTGCCGCTTTGCCACCGGTGCCTCACTGAGAGAAAGAGGGACAAAAGGGAAGGGGAGAGGGGTGGAGTCGGCGGCCCGCCACCCTTTTCTTCCGCCTCGTGCCCTTTTCTTCTTCTGCCTCGGTGCCCTAACGTCATCGCAATCGCCGCCCTAACCTCGCAATCCTCCGTTGCCAACATCTCGCAATCGCAATCGTCAACATTCCAGCTCTTCCCCGCAAAGACCCGCCGACCTTCCTCGCGTCGCTGTCTCCGCGCGAACCCTCTTCGCTCGCTCGTCCGTCTCCGCGCCGGTTCCGCTCGCTGTTCCACCTACGCAGCCGGCTCCGCTCGCTGTTCTACCTACGCAGACGGCTCCTGCGACTGGACAGGAGAGACATAGGTAGCCAAATGAAATCCCTTCTCTCTCTCGCCTTTCCTCAAGCCCTCCTTGTCCATTTCCTCTCCGCCGCCGGCTCCTCCGCATTAACAGAAGAAAGCAAGGCGGAGACAAAACATCCCTATTCTCTCTCTCCTCTTTCTCTCAACGCGACTGGACCGAACATCCCCATTCTCATTTCCGCTGTCGGTTCCTCTTTCTCTTTCTATAACTGAACTTCCCCATTCTTTCTCTCCTCTTTCTCTCTCTGCGATGCTGTTTCATCTTCCGGATGAATTGACGAAAGCATGTATATAGGGTTGAAGAAAGCAATGCAAATTGCTGTCTCGCTCTATGTTTGATGAAGTCCCATCTTCCCAATAGAACTGAAAGCTTTGTTTTTAATAGCAACACAATTAAACGTTCAATTGAACTAAACAATTTTGACATAATATGATTAGCACTTCATTTTTAAGCTGCTCATCTTTATATCTTCTTATGTACTTCTGATTTTTTTCATTCAAATTTCTGTTACAGCCTACACAGTAATCTGCTAAATATGAGATTTGTCCACCTTGAAATTTCTATTTTGATCATCTTTCAATTTATCTTTTATGTTAATCTTATGTTTCGTGTTTCATATGTTATCAGTTGAGTTCTAAGGTCATTTGAACTGAAAAATATTGCTTATTATTATTCGTTTTATGTATGTTTAGTTAATTTATGAAATTGTATTTTAAATCCTTTGCTTCTCATAAATACTAATAATTTATGTTCCTGTTAATATACTTGTTAATAACAATGTAGTCATCGACCCCCATAAGCTTTGCAAAAGTGGCTAGAGCAGTAGATCGAGTGCTGACATTGGAACCCAGATTCCATTAAGTTCTCATCTATTTTACAATATCAAATTTGTTTATCACTTTAATATAATATATTTTCATTTTCTAATGTTTGTTCTGCTTGTATTTTGTTTTTAAATAGATGCTCTCTTGTTCTGATTGAGTTAATTATCAAAGATCATGAAGGACAAGGTTCAAATTCTATTTTCTAGTTGAATGTGTTCAACTCTGTAGATATAGTGTAATCTCTAAGTGAATATCTCTCACTTTTTAATGTATTTAACTGTTTAGATACAATTACACTATTTATATGTTGTCATGTTATTTATAACTAATTTCATTATATGCTCTATCTACAGGTTTGGTGCTTACCTGTTTTCTTTTGGAGGAATTTTAAAAAGATTTAGGATATTTTTGTTCTCCAAAAACTAAAAGATATGTGAAAAATTTAATTATAACATTACTGCTTACATAGTATAAATTTGAAAATATGGTGGTATTACTAATTTGCATGACACATGTATTTTAATTACTTCTGCTTCTTAATATGCTTATGTTAAAAATTTAATTAGTTGCTGCTAGAAAAATTAGAAAGAAAGATAAAGAAAAGACAAACAACCACAAAACATTGATGATTATAAGCAATTGAGTTCCAGAATAAGTAATGCCCAATCAACTAACTTGTGTTAATATTGTCACATTTTTTTCAGAGGTCGTTTCTTATATAGAAGTAATGACAATATACTGATTCAAGAAAGAAAAAATGATACAGTATACTATCGGAAAAATAGAAAGAAGTTAATTCGCGAACGAATAAGAAAGTATATTATTTAAGAAAATCCAAAGAATCTACGGCTTATGTGGAAGACATAAGACCAAGTATGTTTTGTATTTTATTATAAATGCAAAAGGAAATATAATCGTCATAATTTCTCAGTTATTTTATCTCATTTATTTGCTTTTTAAACAAATAGTAAACTCATCCATAGAATATGGTTCAATTTCAAGTCATGGTAAAATCAATATCCATGACTTTTTTAAAGAAAATACATAGGGTTTCATTAGATAATTGACAGCTGGTGTAAAATTTTTCGAACAAACATGACATAAATTTACAGAATAATGGTAAAATTAATAGTGATGTTATTAACAGGATCCAAGTATGATAAATAAAATGGAAGAGTGTATCTATCATATTATGTGATAGAAAAATTTCACTCAAATTTAAAGGTAGATTTTATAAAACAATTATAAGGCTAACGATGTTATATGGTATTAAATGCTAACCTACAAAACAGGAACACACAAATAAGATAAGTGTTATAGAAATGAGAATGTTAATGTGGATAAGGGGGTATATGCAAAAGGACAAGATGAGAAATGAGTATATCTGCGAGAATATTAAAGTTGTCTTAATTGAGAATAAGCTTAGAGAAACTTAACTTAGATAGTTTAGATATATAAATCATACGTCAATAGAAGTTTCAGTAAGTAAGGTTGGATTATTGGGCTTTGCCCATATAAAAAGAGGAAGAGAAGAGCCAAAAAAGATACGACAAGAAATTATAAGAAATGATCTTCCATATGTGGAGCTTATCAAATAATTAAAACCTAAATGGGATGGGTTAAAACTAATCAAAGAATAACTCTTCACATATATATATATATATATATATTCTAGGATATTTTTTGTTGACTGTGACTTCTCATTTGTTTATGGGTGATTGATTATATTGTTGATCACTTCAATGTTGTTCAGTCACTTCCATATCTCATTGTGCTTTTGTTGGAGACATTATATTCTTTTTGATGGTTTTATTAGAGCAGCATACTAGTACCATTCTCGCTGCAATTCTTAAGCTCTAATCTTCATTTTAAGATAAAAGATTATTTTGAAAATACTTTACTTCCTACTCTATTGTCCATCTTATGCATTTGTTCCTTTTTATATTTTCAAATTTCTTGATAGGTATATTAATTATATATATATATATATATATATATATTCCAGAAAGAAAAGAAAAACATGAAACCTGAAGTTTTGTTTTTGTGATGGAAATGAAACCTGAAATTGGTTTGGAAACAAATCAGGCAACAAGGAATCAAGATAAAACCAAACTATTTGCTTCAAAAGTTGAACTGCTAGTTTGATGATGTTTGACCGATCGATTGTATATCAGTGCACTTGCTTTCATTGTAATGATTATAATATTATCTTCTTTAATTAGTAGCCTTTTGTGATTCACAATAGTACTTTAGTGTATAGCTATATCTGAAAATCTATCTAAATTATTATCTCATTGAATAAACATTGCTTTTGATTTTCATTGTTTATGTTGTGATGTGTTATTCACATAAATGTATAGAACTTGTGAAGTTGCATATTCATATAAAATCTTCTTATTATGAATTTTAGTATACTTTAGTTCTATTTAAACTTAAGTTCTCATAAAGTATTTAATATATTATGTAATTACTGTTAGGATATTTGTTTTCAAAAGAAACAAAAATCCTTATTGTTGAAGGATCTTTTTGAGAAAATTTGACTTTTTTGTGAATATAGAAAAGAAAAGTTAATTTTTTATGGAAAAAGTTAATTTAATGCTTTGAAAATAAGTTACACAATAAGGCATAGATAAATGGACTACAATCTTTAGCTTCAGATCACTTAGCTTGTTAAGCTGACAACATAAGAAGGCTACATTGATGAATTACCTGTTTATCTTTAAGGAAGCTTGAATAAATTGATGTTCTTTATGCCTTACATAAATCTTATTTTTCTCGAAACTTTTGTTAGAATATTAATAAAATTAATTGCTCTTCAATATATTGTTTTTAAAGAATACATTATGATTTTTTCTTATAAAAAGTTGTTCTTTGATTAAGGGGTTAGTTATGATTTCATCCAATTATGGTTGAAATGTATCAATCATATTCAAGAGGTACATGATAATACTTGCAAGATTGCTTTTCTATATTTATTAGTTTAATAGGTATTGCTAGATTGTGACATATCTGTACCATTTTATTTATAAATAATAATAAATTCACATTTTGCCCATCAATTATTGTTCTTGTTTTGGATGTGCATTCTCTGTTATTTTTTTGTTCAGTTGCATTTAACTTTTAATAGTTGCATTTAAGTTTTATTTTTTGCCTTATAGTTAATCTGATGTAAAAATTGCAGTAGTTACTCTTATTTTACACTTGAAGCTTCTCATTTCATATTGATTTTCATTCTTTTGTATTTGTTGTGTGATACATGATCTTGTTGTGTGCTATTGCAAGTAATATTGTCTTGTGCAGTTGTGCCCATACTAGCTTCTCTTTTGATATTAGGAAATGAACCAAATGACGCTCTTTTGTGCTTGGAAATATTTTTTTTGGAGCTTTTCATATATAAATTATAATATCTTCATTTATGTTGTACGCTGGCCTTTAATTAGAAAAGCATGAAAAAAGTGAAACTGCAGTTTTATCAGTTGATCAACGATTTTTGTTTTTGGCACAAAGCACTTATGTTATTTAGATTTGAACTTAAATTTGGAATTAAAGTCAATTTTATACTAACATTCTTGAAGCGTTATCTTGCACACCTACAAATTATTTCAGGTTAATCGAGAGTTCACATCACTTTTTTCTCTTTTTAATTGAATTGGATAGAACATTGGTTAATATTTGTTTTTTGAAAGAAATAGTCTCAAAATCATTTATTTATTTTTATCTTTTAAACCCTTTGATGTGCTAATTACCAAAAATATTTGATTGATTAAGAGTTTAATTTAG
The DNA here is from genome assembly GCA_002786265.1 of Apostasia shenzhenica. NCBI lineage: Eukaryota > Viridiplantae > Streptophyta > Magnoliopsida > Asparagales > Orchidaceae > Apostasia > Apostasia shenzhenica. The sequence goes on along the minus strand of KZ452039.1, from coordinate 1,540,084 downwards.
AGAATAAAAATTAAATTCAAAATTGTTTCCAATTCTTCTTTGGCTCCTTGTTGCAGCCTTTTTGGCAGTTGATCAAGAGCTTTCAGATACGATGAGCGAAGTGGACAATGCCACCCGACGCCGAAGCGTGGTGAGCGAGTACCGAAAGAAGCTCCTCAACTACAAGGAGCTTGAATCTCGGGTTCGAACTGGTGCGTTTTGCTTCCCGCTTTCAGATATGCTGCCTTTTCCATCTAATTTCTTGATTTCTTAATATGGGTTCGGTAGGACTTGTATTTTCTACTAAGTCGATAGCTCAGTAAGGTTCCGGCACCTCATACTTGGGAAGTTAGGATGTAGTCTGCCACTCGATAATTAATTCCTTCCCATCAAAATGGAGCAGGTCGTGACATTTGGTTTTTTGATTCCTCAGCTGTGTTTGTAGAAGGCCGATCTATTTCTTATATTTGAGGCAAAATTTGGTATAATTTTTAACTAGGAATCGGTTTCAACTTCATTCTAATTTGCGTTGGCACACTGGTCATATAATCCATGCAGGAAGAGCTATCCATTGGTTACCTGTTTTTCTTGAATTTTTATGTATAAGATTCTTTCTCCTATGTTTGGATTTATTATGTGTGTATTACTTGGTTGAGTTTTCAGTGGCTAATTTCTTGGGGTTGACTTGTCATGTATTTTAAGTTAGAGAGAGCTTGAAAAGTGCAAAGAAAGAATTTGCAAAGACTGAAGATGATTTGAAGTCCTTACAAAGTGTTGGCCAAATTATTGGGGAGGTTCTTCGTCCACTTGATAATGAACGCTGTAAGTACAATCACTCTTTGTTGCCTGGGAAAATAAAATGTTCTTCCTGATGAAATTGTGAGTGCACTTTCTACTTTGAATAAGTTCTAGTGCATTAGAATATGATGATGTCTAAAATGAAGTAAAGTACACTTATTTCTATCAAAAATGCAACCTTGCCACAATTGTTAAATACACAAAAGCCAGGTTCCAAAAGTGGGAGAACAATGATTTTTGATATGTAGCAAAATACAATAAGATTTAACCAAGATGCAGCCTCTTATGTTTCATCACGTAGGATAATGCTTTGACATTGATAAGTTCAGCAATCATTGAATTTCAGTTCAAAAAAATCATTGAATTTTTGTGTGACTAAATGTAATATGTCTTTTTGGTTGATTTATCGCATCCTTTTAAAGAAGCAAATTTCCTCCAGCAGCTTTTACCTTTATCTGTCATGATCAGCATATTCTGCTTGTACTTATATGCATAATAGATAATGTTAAAAAACAAATCAGTGGCGATCAATTGCTTTTCAAAATCCTGACTTTATCATGATTCTGGACTCAAATTGCTGATGCACAACAGCAATTTTGTTTCATCATTGAATTTTATTGCATTCATTTGCCTTCATTGTACCAATTTGGTAAATCTCTGGTAATTAACAGATTGAAAAACTTCAGCTTGTAAGTTATGACCTTGGAATAATTTAATATTTGCCAATGTCCTCTCATGTGCAAGTTTGTTTGTTTTAATGTAGAGTCAATGCAACATAGGTTTTTTGTTTTACGGGACATGAATCTATGTTAAACTGTCAAACTTAAAATCTTTAGCATGTAGCTTATGGCCCATTTAGATGCTTTCATTAACCTCATTCGTTTGTATGATGGTGGTCTTATAACTCCATAAAATATAGTAGAAATTTTATTTTTGTGATATTGGAATCCTAATTCCAGATGATATGATTTACTGTGGAGGAAGGAATACATGGAACTATTTCCTGTGTTTTATATCATTATAAGCTGTTCATTGTTATTGTAAATGCCTAGCTTCATTACCTTCTTGTGTTTGCTGATCTTGTATCACAAAATTCTTTATTAACATACCACTACTGATTTCTATAGCTTAAGTATTATTAATTTATTTATTTATTCATTATGCACAGTGATCGTTAAGGCTAGTAGTGGCCCCAGATATGTCGTTGGTTGCCGAAGCAAAGTAGATAAAGAGAAGCTGACCTCAGGAACACGTGTAGTTCTTGATATGACGACACTTACCATAATGCGTGCTCTTCCCCGAGAGGTAGATTTCATTTTTATATCATTTCTGCTTTTTGAGAGTGTGGATACAAAACACATTTTCTCTGTAGAGGTTTCTCAGCTCTTTCTATTCTATATATGATTAAGATATGTGGCTTTGATCTAGTTACCAATTTGTGTAATAATTCCAGGTTGACCCTGTTGTTTACAACATGCTTCATGAAGACCCTGGCAATGTTAGCTATTCAGCTGTTGGGGGTTTATCTGATCAGATTCGGGAGCTACGCGAGTCTATTGAATTACCATTGATGAATCCTGAACTTTTCCTTAGAGTGGGAATCAAACCTCCAAAGGTGAACTGTTTGCATCTACTGTGTTATTCTTTAATGTGTTTGTGATTCTCCTTGATGCATTCCTACTTTCTTTTAATATTATCTATGTTTAGCTTTTAAACTGTACAGTTTAATCTCATGTTATTTTATCTAGGGTGTTCTTCTTTATGGCCCTCCTGGTACTGGAAAAACTTTGTTGGCCAGAGCAATTGCTAGTAATATAGATGCTAACTTTCTTAAGGTTAGTTGTCTTTTGCTCTTGACAATTATAGTGTTTCCTAATCTGTCCTTTCTGCTTTTAACTTTTCTTTGTACTTTTTAGGTTGTATCAAGTGCTATCATTGACAAATATATTGGTGAAAGTGCCAGATTGATAAGAGAGATGTTTGGTTATGCTCGAGATCACCAAGTAAGCGTCTGTTCTGATTTTGGAATTTATCTTATTTACATCTACCTGCCAAATCATTTCATCATGCTATATCCCAATGGGCCATTTTTTGTTCCAAGACCCTTCAGGCGCCTTCATACGCCAAAATCAGCCAGTATCAGTGTTAAGTCACTCTTGCTTTAGTATTAGAAGCATGCTAACATTTTATCTCTATTTATGAAGCCATGCATTATATTCATGGATGAGATTGATGCCATTGGTGGTCGTCGTTTTAGTGAGGGAACTAGTGCTGACCGTGAGATTCAAAGAACACTAATGGAGCTTCTCAATCAGTTGGATGGATTTGATCAGCTTGGTAAGGTAGGTATACTTCCTTTGTTGAATGCCTATGAAGGATAATGTTTACTGAGCATTTATGAAGCATGAATACTTTAAAAAGCACGACGTGTTTGTATCAAACACATGGACACAGGTGGACACACGGAAACACTGTGTCGTACACATCACGTGACGTGTTCTAATAAAATGATATTAAAAAAAAATAAAGGACACTTCTTAGACATGTGAGGATACTTTGAGACACCTTGGGACACTTCTGAGACACATTCAGGATATTTCTGAGATGCTTAACACTTTTGAAATACAAGATACAAGATACTTTTAAGATGCATGACACTTCTGGGACACATGAGAGAGAATTAAATACATTAATATTAATGTTAAATTTATTTATTAATATTATATTTTAGTTAATAATATTAAATATATATAAAACTAAACTTATGGAAACATTTACGGCTTCTTTGTTCTTTTAATTTTGTTTAATAAAATTAAAAATTTATATCTTATTGTTATTATTATTATTATTATTATTAAAATTTTACTTAATATAAGTTAAAATTTTAAGCCTATGAAGTTAAATCAAATTTCTTTCCTACTTCGCTGCTCTCGAGCTTCACAAAAATAAATTATTCATAATTTTAGCTTCACCATTGTCTTCCCATCCTCAACGCTGAGAGCTTTTACCTCATCTTATTGTCATACTCATCGTGGTTATCCTTACAAGCAAAAATATATTTTTTCTTATTCTCCTACTTGCTTTGCAAAGTGAATCCTAAATTTATATCTTATTTTTTTAATGCCAATGACACCTCTTCTCAAGTTCTTATTTTGATCCTATGAGACTTTTGTGCTACTCACTAGTTATACTTAAAAATTCAAATTTATTCTATGTTTTATGTATTTTTTTAAAGTATAAATTGCTAATTTTATTATTGTTGTAGTTGACGTATCATGTCGTATCTATATCCTATGTTTTGTAAAATCGTCTTGTCGTTGTATTGCACTATGTTGTGTCTATGCTTTGTAGCTTAGCATAGTTTAATCATCAACTTCAGTGTGTAAAAAATTGATTCTATTTTGTCATTGATGGCTAGATTAACAATTTAACATTCATATTTATACAGGGAGGTGAATTTGAATCGAGATATTTTTGATTCTTCAACCAATCCCTGGTAATCTGGAAATTCAGTTTTGCAGTTTCCAAAAGGAAAGAATTGATAAGATATTCTATTTAGGATCCTAGATTTCAGACTTAAATATTATAGGATGAAAGAAAAAAGAGTCAGTAGGATATTTCAATGTATATGCCATGACAGGAGTATCATCCTATTTATAATGTAGAAGAAGAGTACAAAAAGAAAAACAAATAAAATAAATAAAAGGATTAACAATCTCATTAAAAGTCTTGTTGAGATAAAACAATATCATGTTATGCAAAATAATATAAAATAACAATATCAATGCCAAGAAAATAACACTCTTGGAACTCTGCAATCTCAATGCCAAGAAAATTACTATATATATATATATATATATTGATAACAATATTTACCCACATCCTTGATAGTAAACTGACTATATATTTATTTTTCTCATTAGTATCATATGGATCACTCCCAGATTGCAAAACGCCAAAACCTCATCCATATTTGCAACAAGAATCACGACACAAGAATTATTGTGCTGTACAAATATGGATTGATAAGCTTTGCTACACCAAGATCAAACTGCGTAGCCACCTTACCAAATTTCTCGAACCACGCTTTGGGACTTTGCTTGAGACCATATATACTTTCTTATGTTTGCATAATTTCATCTCCTCCTGAGTAACATAACCTAGTAGTTTTACCATGTAAACTATCCCAGCCAAGTCTCCACACAGATTCCTTCTGTAAAGAAGATTTATAGGACTTTTGTGTTCTAACACTCTAGATGGAAATCTTGTTCATCAAGAATGCAGCTGTTAGGATAGTTTCTCCTCATAAATACTTAGGCACATTGTTTTTAAACCCAAATGCTCATGAAACATTGATTTAGTGCTTATTTTTCCATTATGCAACTCCATTTTTGTTGCTGTGTATCGACATAGGAAGACTCATGGTCATGGATAAAACATTCCTTCTTGAAGAACAAAGAAAAGGTTTAGTTAAAATTGTGTTTGTGTCATCAGAACTAACATTTTTAATCAAAGCTACAAACTGTGTGCTTACAATTTTGTGAAAGATGAAAGAAAAATACTTCAAATTTTTCATTCATGAGGAATAAGTTCTAGTGTACCAATAAAGGATGTTAAATTTCTTGTTACCAATTGGCCTAAAAGCTTAAGCTTGTAGGTAATAGTCCAGGAATATTTTTATATTCTTATAAGCTCTCTCACGCACAAGCTTATTAGCTTTGTAGCATGGAATTCAGCATAAGTACCTTTCTTTTAATCTTATACTAGAGATAAATGAGAGTAACTAGGCTTTAAACTTAAGACTTTCTGGCTCTGATATCATGTTAAATCTCTAGTTACCAATTGACTTCAAATCTTAAGCTTGTCGATAATGGCCCTAGAATATTTTTATATTCTTACAAAGGACACAAACCATTTAGCCCTAAAAATATTAGGAATCTAGGCAGGCCTAATACGTCATTATGTACCACAAAAAAAGGTTTAAATGACCTTACATTGCTTATTGGGTAGGAAACACATTGATTTTTGTGTTCACAATTATCAAGGGGAATTACTAAAATTGACATTTGTAAATATTAAAGAATACATATTTTTAAGAAAATCAAAAGGTGATGCCCAAGGTGGAGGTGTTGAAGCCAAATCTTTACTGAATTACAAGGTCTTCTAATTGAAAATGATATGGATAGTTGATCGCCTTTGTTTGGACTCACTTCCTCTGGGTAGCAGAGCTCATTTCTCTCCTTCACAGATCTAATCATCTTCTTCTTGACCATTTCCTTAAAAAAATTGTTCGTAGGAAAGAAACGTATTTGACAATTTAAGTCCTTGGTGATTTGGTGAATGGATACAAAATTAGTGGGTAACCTTAGAACATGGCATTCTTCAAAGAATGAGAGCATTAGATTCACTAAATGTTGAGTCCGATTAGTCTTTTCCGCAGAGAACTCGTCACCAAGTGTGAAGTTGATTTGGCTTTATTTTTGTCCCTGACTCCATATCTGTTGAGCTTGAGCTTCCTGGTGAAATTTTAACCAATTCTCTCTTATCTTTCATGGCTTCTTATAGTAAGTGCACCAAATCCCTTGCTAGTTAAGTGGTTTTTTTTTTTTAGGATTGTGGTTATAACCCAAAATTTCCTTTTATTCCTTCATCGTTTGTAAGCTTTGTGGAGTTCATGGCTGAACTGAATCCTCTGGTTGACCATCAAGCATCACCATTGACTCTCCTAAGCACGGATTATTTGAGATTGTCTATTATGAGATGGAAGTATCCCTTTGCCCAATACTTGTTCATGGATCTGTTCAATTTCTGCAATGAGACCTTCAATAAATTGAAGATCCTCCATTCCACCAAATTCTTAAGCATTGCAGCATCCTCACTGCACTTCATCATAATATATTAATATTTTGGTAATGGTCTGTTCCAGCCAAAGGTTTTTATTTGATTTTGTAATTTGTGACTGACTGTATAACTTATTTGGTTGATGAGATTTAGTCCTAATTTCATAGTTTGCACACAATTTTACATCTCATGAGTAGGTTTCACGCACTTTCCTGGTCTCTCAAGCAGTAGAGAGGAACTTGTAGTTTTGACTGATTTTTGGCTGCATGGTATTCCGGGGTCAAGATATAATCATAGAACCTTACGCATGGTATTCTGGTCAGGTGGCTTATCTTTCCTCTTCCTTTGAGGAAAGTCTTCACCATGTCTGACCATTGAAGATTATATTTTCCATTCAATTGATATGTGAACATTTGAGAAGAAAATGCAATCGTAAAGGCTGAGAAGTTATCTGGTTTTGGTAATAAAGGCTGTGACTGTTTAGGGAAACATTCAATTTCAGCTTAAATTTTGAAGATAATCAAAAGATCATAAGTAAAGAAAAAATACCAGTGATGAAGGCTGACAATCCCTCTCGAGCTCAGCAATGAAGGCTGAAAAAGTGAAAAAAAAAGTAACAGCAGAATGGCAACAGTGGCTAATGGTGGAAGAGATTTTCCACTCTAATGCTATGTGGAAGAAATGGAATTTTTTTTGAGACAACAATAACATTGCATATTTGCACGTGGAGGTTACTTCAACTGACTGAATTGATCCTTCAATCAATCCATAAGATGATGGATTTTTCAGATTTGCATATTCCCAGAGAAAGAAATAATTGTTATTGAAATTTTGTATAGGATTATTCATTACCGACTTAGCTATTGTAAGAAAGGTAAAAGTTCTGTACAGATTTCAAAATGCCAATAATTAGTGATTCCCTTTATAGGCTTTATTCTATGAATCAGAACCTTTTATAGGCCAACTTGTGAATTGGTTGTTATATTCATTGACCTGTGGACTTCACTTTTTGAATCTGCTGATATTTTGTTTCCATCTGACTTCATATTTTTGTTTGTACAGAATAAAATAGTATGTAGCTTCAGTTTATCTTAGTTTGTTTTTTCGTACATATGTGTATCCGTGTGGGCAATTTGCATACTCTTGCTTTCATCTTTGATTATGCATTTTCATGTGGAAGGGAAGAGGAAAGCTCGTTATACCAAGGTTTTAAAAACCAGACCGGACCGGCCGATTCAACCGGTCGAATCATGAACCGGTCGGCCAACCAGTACGGTTTAATTTTATAACCGTATCCGCTTATAACCGGCCAGAACCGGTCTAAACCGCGGTTCAATCGGTCAACCGGTGAACCAATATGGTTGGATCAGTTTAGTTTAAAATTAAAAAAAAAAACTTTCCTAAACCCTATGCTCCTAACTCAGCCTCCGTTCTGCAGCCTCTACTCGCGCGACAGTCGTGAACTCTTGATTTCCCTTGCCTTGCACTCTCCTCTCCAGCCCCCATCCTCTCGAAATGATTTAGTATTTTAGTATTTTAGCATACTATTTGTTCATATCTTTTAATGATGTACTAAATATTGTACTCAATTTGTGATTTGCGAATATTTTGTTGGGTTATTGTTACTTCGATTTGCTTGGAATTATTTTTTGGGTTATTGACACAAGATATTATTTGTTAAATTCAATTGTTAAACATTCATTTTATGTCTAATTATTGTGTTGATGTGTGAATAATATATATCTCAACTATGTTTACATTATATTTTATAAGTTTTTTTAATTTTTACATCATCCCGGTTCGACCATTGAACCTTGAACCTTTCAGTCTACCGGTTCTGAAGTCGGTCCGGTTTTCAAAACCTTGCGTTATACTATTAAATGCTTTTTTATGCCATAATCTTGAATGCAAAATTTGAAGAGCTTTTTAGTAGTTTGTGAGTTTGTTGGATATCTGTGGGTTTGTGACTTAAATTTTCAAGTTTGCGAATTTCTACAACAATGTAGTTTTCAAGAAGTTATTTTTGAGAATTAACTTGGGTGAACGTTTTCGTCATGAATGTTTTTGACAAAAAAAAGGGATGACGAATACATGACTAATGGTTTGAATATCATCACTCGATGGATATGCTCGAAGTCGAATTATATGTTCTTAATAATATCTTCCGCAATGTTTTCTTCTAGTAGGTGTTTTTTCGTCTGCACTCTGATGATACCACTGGTACTATGGGGAAGTCACAATGAAAATCTGTTAAGCATTTGATGCACTAATTCCCTACTATAAATAAAGGACTTAGATACATTTGATGAAGCTAATCTGCTGAATTCTCATCTTCGTACTATTGTGTTCCTTTTATATTTTTTTTATTCTATGCTCTTTTGTTAATTTGTTGAATTCTCTACTCTTTGTGGTTTTTCCTGCAATGGCTTTCCCCATAACTTTGGTGTTGGTTGTTCCGTGCCGGGTTTAATTCTTTTGTTTCGTCTCCATGTTCATGTTCATCTGTCTGTTTCTTTTACTGGTTGTAGAAGAAACATTCTTAGATTTCAATCCCGCCTCGCCTACATTATCTCCCAATTTTGATTGGTTAATCTGCGTGTATACTTTCTGTTTCCTATAACATTTGGCTTAATTTCTAATGGGAGTGAGCTTGAAATATCTTAAATTTGTCATATTTGTAAGGCTGAACTTTATATATATTTGTGAATGTTTACCAGGTTAAGATGATAATGGCAACAAATCGTCCTGATGTTTTGGATCCAGCGCTGCTCCGTCCTGGTCGATTAGATCGGAAAATAGAGATCCCTTTACCAAATGAGCAATCTCGGATGGAGATCCTTAAGATTCATGCTGCAGGCATTGCAAAGCATGGTGAAATAGACTATGAAGCTGTAGTGAAACTTGCTGAAGTGAGGAGAATAATCTTTTTGTTATTAGCAAAGATAGGCATTATGAATTTCTACAACAAATCATTTCTCATCCCAATTCGCATTTTTGATTTTCAGGGATTTAATGGTGCTGATCTTCGAAATGTTTGCACAGAAGCAGGGATGTCAGCAATTCGTGCAGAACGCGATTATGTCATTCATGAGGATTTCATGAAGGTAGTGCTTTCTATTTTGAATTGTATTTTGGTCCTTTTTGTTTTAAGAGGTTTTTACTGAACGACAATTAGATGTCCTTTCTCGTTGCTTGGTTATTTCATTCTAATAGATAGTTAATGATGAAGGCATTTCATTAATGTGCTAATTTTCTAATTTGTACTTAGGAATCATTTAGTTTAATCACTTAAGTAATTTAGATATTAGTATTACTTAAATGTCAATATTGTCTAGATGTCTATATTATCGAGTAATTTGTATTTGTTTGCTTCATTGTCATTATATTATTAGTTAATGTGGTAACTGTTATCCAAATTCAAATATCTAAAAGTAACATACACTTAAAGTTGCAGCCCCTTAACTTCTCCGCAATGTAGTCAAATTCTTGCTTGTATTTTCCAACTCTGCCTACTTTTCTCTGTCACTTATATATTCATGGGGGAGGGTGACATCTAGATCTCACTTTAGAGTGATAAGTTTGTAACTTCTTCCAAAACAATTAGTTTTGCGCATGACATCTCTTGACTGTAATATTGAGCCAAACACCCAATTAGCTGGATATAATATGCTTGTTTTGGTTTAGTCTCTTATATACATATATATATATATTATTTTTTTCAACCGTGTGGCATTTTTTACAGGCTGTAAGGAAGCTGAATGAGGCAAAGAAACTAGAGTCTAGTGCGCACTACAATGCTAACTTTGGGAAGGACTAAAAGGCAATGCTTTGTTCCACCTTGAGAAAGGAGACCTTGGTGTTCAGATGTATGCGAAACATCTATTATCTCTCAAATTGTGAGAAAGGTTTTACTCGTCCTCTTACGAGTGTTTCTCCTAGCAACGAGATCTTAGCTTGTGTTGTTTAATGCTTGGCGTGTTTAAATGCTTCAAAGAATCATAGTTTTTTTTTCGTATTTTTCTATTTTATATAATTAATTTTCATACTGCCTTGGGCGGTTATCTACCAGTCTTATGCGATCATTTTTTTTCATGTGCCTTACTCTTCTAGAAGTTGGACTTATTTTCCGTATTATTTTAAATGCTTTCTTGGAAATTATTTTTTTATTCATTGTTATATATGACAAAGCCCAATACCTTTGATTAAATGCAGTAAAGAATTTCTTTTGACATATGTGCATGAGGCAAAGAAATAGGTAGGAATGGACATGGATGGCAGGTTTGGGTTAGCTTTGTTAAAGTCCTAACCTGCTCTATTTGCTATATGCTAGCCCTATATCTCTCCCAAATTGGTGTTGTGTTTTAAACATAAGACCCAATCCACTCCATTTACAATTTTCAAAAATCCTGTTCCTAACCTAATTAATTGTCATGAGATGTGTTTGATTTGATTCAAGTATGCTCTTATACAACTATTCGACAACATATCTTAGTAACTCAGTTTATTGCTTGCTTTTATATTCAACAATATATCATAGTAAGTCAATCGTTGACTTGTTCTTAGACAACTACTCTAGGCATATTGAAGTAATTCAATTGGAGATATGCTCTTATACAACTATTTCACATCATATTAAAGTAATTCAATTAGTGACTTGTTCTTGTAGAGTTACTGACATATATTGAAGTAATTCAACTGGAGACATGATCTTATAGTACTACTATAGGACAACATATCAAAATAATTCAGTTAAAGGCGTGCGCTTATAAATCTATTAGACGGCATGTCTAACTAATTCAATTACTATTCACAATATAATAGATGAATTTAAATGGCTTAGGTTAGCATGTAAGATGCCCATTTTATCATAGGTTCTCACAAGTCCTAAATCCTTTCCATGAGTATTTGATCTTCAAATTTCTCCCAGTTCATCCCAGTAGGGACGGGTAATGGGATGGGTGAGACAATATCAGCGAATCTGGATATATAGAATTTCATCCATAGAAATAGAAAGCAACTGTGTAGGTTGCCTTATGTATTTTTCACTTTGTCTGAATTTCTAGTTTGGTGTTATTTCGTATTACAGAGCATGACTGTTGTCTAGTGAGATGGTACGAAGTCAAATAAGAACACATTAGTTTTGATCGTTGGAAAGCAAACAACAAAACCTATAAATGCTGCATTTCAAATTATGAAGAAAGCAAAGAAGGTTAACCAGCTAATAGGATTAGGATTGTTTCTGTTTATTTTTTTGAACATAATAATTAATATCTCTAGATTCGTTAATAGTAATTTCTAGGGTAGTTGGAGATGGCATATAGTTTAAAGAAGAAAGCAAAGAAGGTGAGGAAATCACAGTTGAGATTCATTCTCCAAAATAAAGTTGTTTGTAATACATGTAACATTAGAAGGTGATTACAAAACGAAAATTAATATATCTGCACTAATTAAGTATGAAATAGAGTATAGAATCTCTCTATGAAGAAGTTATAGCTGAATAGGAGCTGAATATAATAGGGAAATTAAAAAAATGGTAGTCAAAGTACTATCCACTTCATGAAGAATTTAAATTTATTACTCAGTTAAAACACCTAGAAGTTCGGTATCATCGGATCAAGGAAGTGCTTGAAAAGATATTGTTACTGATGTAGATTTTTGCTGATGAAAATATGTTAAACATGATCATAGAGGCAACTACTAAGTCCTAGAGCTAGGTTGTGGAATTACTTGATTAGTGCAAAAACTAAGTCCATCCTTATATATTCTTCCTTGTCTTTACGTGATCTCTTTGAAGTGGAAAGTATTCCCTTAAGGGACCTCCAATGCGTGAAACGTTACGCAGAATGGTCGAAGTTGTAAGGACCTCAAAGAAAATATGTGATTATTTTGCTTAACAAGAAAGAAATTGATGATGTTGCCATACGACAAGTTGTGTTTTTTCTTTTGATTAGGAGCGTGCAATTTGGACATAGAGTCCATGTGGCGTTAAACAACTCTAGCTGTGTTAAAGTGTTGACTCATAACAAGGTGCTAGAGTGAGTTTCACTTTGGCTACACCTTTGAATAGAAATGAGGCATACATAACATGGTGTGTGACATGGACACAATGACTTTAGTGGCAGGTGAGAGCTTTATGTTTCACACCTATGATCTTGGTGACTTCTTTATTTACTTGACAATTGTCAAATTAGGATCACTTGTTATGTGATGAATCACCGCAACAAGAATAGGAATCTATGATCGGTTTTTCTGTTGCAGAAATAGTGACCAACCAATGTCAGTTTCAATTAAGTTGCCAATAATAGTGACCAAAGATCAACTTTCTTGCACCAAATTATTGGTTTTTAGGTTGTGGATGGTTGATCACTAACTACGTTGTCGGTCGCAAGTTGGCCATAGTCGATCATTATATGTAAATTTGTGTTGATAACACTTCAAGCTAGTCATAAAACCCTTAGACAACTGCAAATCAAGCTCTATTCAATTTCTATCTAGAATGTGTTTGAAAAAAACCAAAAACCATATTGATAAGTTATGAAGCATGTGTATGATACGATAATACAGATATGATATAATATAAATATGGCTATACGACAAACCTAAAAAACTATGATACAAATATTTCAGGTTGCGATAGTTATACATATAGTATCATATTATTATATTTAAGGTGTAAAATTTTGTTGATATAAATTTTAAAAATATCTTTTGAACTTTTTTAAAATTAATTATAGATTAATAGTCATAAGTATTTTTGATTCCACTAACAGTAATTATGAACAATCCAATTTAAAAAATAAAAAGTTTTTTTAAGATTTATTGAATTTCAAAAATAATTAAATTCAAAATAATGTCATAAAATTTATTCAATCGTTTTCTAACTTGTTACAAAAGGTCTAGGTGAGATGAGAATTTAAATACCCAAATCAATTATCTCGATGTAAATGGATACAAATGATAAATTATATAACTACTGTGGCTTGAACCAAGATATATTGATCTAATCAAAGTAGACAAAAAATACATAAAATAAAAAATGGCTAAATTCCTACACTCTAGCAGGTATAAAGCTCTTCTATAATCCCATTGTTGCTCTCCCATTATTATCAGACGATTCTAAGCATAAGTTATCTTTTATATGCAAGGCATTTTTTTTTATTTTTTATCATATGATTCAAAGCGACTAATCCATACTTTTTAAATAGGAATATTGAGAAATATTGGACAAGTATCAATTTCATTTAACAAAATTAAAAATGGATACGCTACATGGGGTTTCGATTGCGTATCAATGAAGTATCGGAGAGTATCAGTATCTGATACGGATACAATATAAATACATTAGGGTTCATGAACTATCTGCTATGAAGTATGAACACTTCAAAAAATCATATCATGTTCGTGTCGGATATGCTGGGATATGCAGAGATGTTGGACATGCCACATGTCATGTTCTAATAGAATATCATTAAAAAAAATTAAAGAACACTCCTTGAATGCTTGAAAATATTTTGGGACACGTTAAGACACTTCTGAGATATTCTAGGACACTTTTGAGATTTAAGACACTTTTGAGTCACATGACACTTTTTAAGGCACATATAGAATAGAATTAGATAAATTTAATATTAATATTAAATTTATTTATTTATATTATATTTTTTAGTAAAATTTATTGATATATCTACCTCCTCTTTGTTTTTTTATTAGTATTTAAAATTTAACTATTGTTAAATTTTTATATATACAAATACAAATTCAATTTCATATAAAACATGAACAATAATATTCATTTTATATTTATGAACAAATTCGCATTCATTTATGTACATTCAATATCAAATTGTAATGAACAAACATTGCAAGTTTGCAACCAATCTTTATAGTCCATAAGCTTAAAATAAAAGACAATGAAAAGTCATAATCATCATTCCATCATCACCATCATTAATCAAAGCATTGGGATTTGAAAGATCAGTCAAACTTCTGCTGTGTTTATGTTGGTCGTGTTAGGAGGAGAGGATGCTCCACAACAATTGCTCCATCTTTTGATGAAATTGCTTGTGTTGCAATTTTTGATCTTCTAATGCTATTACTAATGTAGACGCCCCGTGGAGATGGGCTCGAGGGCCTTCCGTGTGATGTCCATCACTTGCTACAATTGCTCGCCTGACTTGGCTGCTATCGTACTTTTCCTTGGTGCCCCTATAGCTGCGCTTTTAGCCTCCATGTCAAAGCTCAACCGGGTACCGTGAATTTGGTGGAGCTAACTTATCTCGACCTTTTAGTGGTCTTGTATAAGTAAGTATGCAAATATTATGCATGAATAGCAAATTAATTTGTTATTTCCAAATAAAATTATTAAGAAACTCACATGAACTATACGAGATCTATTGTCGTTGAGTCTTTGTGCGTGCAGTCAAAGTACACCAGGTAATTAGGCTTATGATCAAGTCCATTTTAGATGCTCATGTTTTGCCATCAGTTAATCAAAGAAACTAGGTGAGATTGGTTATGGTGAACTCTATGACCATGCTAAGAATGGAGGATTCAGCTACCTAGGAGGACTCGTTGAATGAGAGGTTGGTGTAAAAATGGTAAACATGAGATGGACATGAGGGTGTGGAGGAAAGAACCTAAGATTATTGCTCAAAATTCCCTTTATCAGTATCTCCAATAGAGAAACTTGATTGGTAGCACTCCTCCTCAAATGATCATATTCCTTCATCTTATCTTGAGAAGTAAATTTTCTCTAGAGTCAAACTCAGGTCTGGAGACATTTGCTTTCATGAGGGATCAACATGATAGTCTTGCCTTTGTGAGCATATCCTCGTTGCTTGAGCTCATTTTGGGATAGTTTCGAAAAGAATAAGATGAAACTGGAAAATTTTCCTATGAAAATGGTGATGCGTAGAGAAAGAGGCGAAAAAGGAAGAAAGGTTTTGATTCCTAGGATGAGGAAAGGATGCTGGGACTTTACCTAGAACAAGAATTTTTGATCTAGAATGAAGATTTGGAACAAGGTTATCTCTTCTATTCTTCCTTCAAACACATGTAGAGGCAATGAGGGGTGAGTCCTATCTGATCTCTACCTTAAATAGGTGCCTTGAGTTTTTGCAGATTGAAATGTTCCATTCACTGGATTGGACCATCTGGTCAGCTGCCTAATTCTCTGTTTTGATGGCGGCAATCTTGATTGTATTTATCCCATTTGAGATTGGGACAATGAACTAGTGTCATCAGATTTTCCAATTCAGGAACGAGTCGGTCTTTTAATTACGCTTTATCTGATGCATACAATCCTGATGTTCTTCGTTATTTTTGAGTTGTATCTGGGAGTTGAATTTCCGTTATAGCGACTGTACAATCCGACTTATGATAATTTGACTGTTTGTGATAATAACTTTTGGGATATCATGATGTACCAACAACTCCTCAATCATAGGCATGTAAGAGAGTGAAACTTAAGCATATAAATCAAGTAATCCTAATTAATGTTTATAAGCACATGAACGTGAATCTGTTTAACAAAACAATCACACTAACATGTACTGCATATCAAATATCCATTGTCTGTGTTAGTGATATAAATCAAGTGGTAGACATATGTCATGCAAAGCGTGTAGGTTATACTCATTTTACTATCATCAAATATACAGTAGGGTATCTCTGCTTGGACCAAATACCTGGAGAACAGATTTTTTTTCACTGATTTCTGATTTCATTTAACTGTGGTTTTCTATAACTTGGTTCAATGGACTTGTCGAACTTCTACTTAGCTTTTGATGTCACCATTCAGCTTTTCTACATGCATCCATTAGTTATCTGTGGAGGCATCCTGCACTCACAATTTGACTCTTGATTTTAGGTACTCAATTGTGTTTTGAATCATCCCTTAATTGCAAATCGTGCATGCGTGGCATGCATCATATTCCTCCAGCAATACATTGATAAGTAGTCATGTGGTTTTCCATAGATTTTCTAATCTGGCGTACGTGTGCAGCATCTTTTATTCTGTTGCAGTAATAGCACGAAATGTAAGGAATAACATATTAATGAACCAACATATTTCCTAGCATAAGATTTAAGAGTGATGAGCATGCTTCTATGATCATGAGTCTTCTATGAGTTATCCTTTAACTTTTTATTCTTCCTGGTAAGCATGTAAATTTTTTCATGTTTGAACTTTCTTATGAGGCTAATGCAAGTTTTTTTTATGCGATCACTTAGCCCTAGGTGATCTTCAATTTCATGTTTTTATTCAATATATCATTCTCTTGATTTTAAGATGAAGCTCTTCCTTATTTATGTAATTGTTCTTTGATGACAGTTAAAGTTATTTCTTTAAAGTCTTCTGTATTTATGAATAACTCAGAGAAAGCATCTTCATATATAAGAGATCAAAATCCTCTGTGGCTGTGAGACAAAAGGCAAAAAGTAAGCCTTTCCTTGCAGGTGGCTTCTAGTTCGTATCGTTTTTTTGTAGTCTTCATAGCTATTTTCCTTTTTTTTTTGTCCTTATCCTTCTTAAGTTGAAGGCACTATTGTCTAATATGACTCAGTTCTTGCATTCATAGCATGAGGCATTATACTTTTATTTTCTCCTTTTTTTCCCTTTAAAATCTTATGTATTATACCTCACAGTTCGGAAAAAAAGATGGATACAGTAGAAGAAAAAATTGTTATAGCTCACATCCCATTTCAAAAATGTCAGTAGGAGAAACAAAAATATATATAGTTGACGTAGGATATAGGGGATCCTAAGGAATACCAAGAAAGAGAGAGTCCTGAGAGACGGCGGCGCGCAGAGGTATAAGCCTGACGGTTAAGGCTTAAGAGGAGAGAAAGTTCGAGGTATCCAGAAGAGCACACAACAATTTATGGTGGTTCAGAGAGGAAGTTCCCTACGTCCACCGAGTGATCAGCGAAGGAATTTCACTAGAGGAAAAGGGTAGTCGTGAAAGGCTTAATACAATGCTTGGGAAAGAGAGAGAGAGAAAGAGCCTCTCAGTTGGGGCTCTTAATATAATGAAAATGGGAGAACCAGGGAAGCTGCTTGCACCCTGGCCGCTCTTGTTGATCTCCTTGATCTGATCTGTAATCTCGGATCCTCCTCTATCTGAAGACTATTCAAAGGTATTTGTAGGCGATGGATTGCATAGCCTTGTACTGGTTTTCCGGAGAAAAGGAGGTGAACAAGCTCTGAGTTCGCGCCGCTTGTCGGCCGCCAGAGAGATCAAAAACCGCAAAAGGAGGATGCCAACTTTTAATATTGGTACTGCTTCTGGGGATCCGTGACAGCTGGAGCATGCGAATCCTTGATTTGTGGGTCTGGGAAAAGTGTCTTGTACGGGGAACGACGCGGTCGGGTCAAGCTGATTGTGACAAGCACCGCTTTGTAACATCGAGGATGATGTTACCAGGGATGGTCCTGGCTCGTCGTGGACGAGGCTTGGTTGAACCCTCGTGTCTGAGGTTTGACCGATGTCTGACTTGTGAGAACAGAGATGGATTAGTTAAATGAAATGAAGGCCAAAAAGCTAGTTGGGCGCCATATGTACGGCAGGGATGCACCGCTGGAATCACGTGTTAACATCAGCCCTCCGCATTGTCAGGGCGCGAATATTGATATGGGTTCTGGAATGCGAACCGTCGCGATGGTGGACGCGCTGCCCGAGACCTATTAGGATAAGATGGGGGCAACACCCGTCGATCTGTATTCTCTTCCTCCAGCCCCTGAGTTTCTGCAAGAGAGAGTAGATCATTAGAGAGATGACGAAAAGGAAGAAGTGGACGACTCTATCAGGCATCACAAAGAAGAGAGCCAACGATCTTCCGGTTGATGCTCCTCCTCCTGAGAAGAGGAGGCTTCTGGAATCTTCTGAAGGGTCGTCGAAGCCGGCGATGGCGGATCCTGTTGAAGCGCCCCCAGAGGAAGAAGTGGGAGCTGTAGTTGTGGTCCTGGAGGTGGAGGCTCCGTCAGTCAGGGTCGCTGCTGTCCTGTCGCAGACGCTGGAGTCAGTGCAGGAGCCGACGAGTGTAGAGGCCACAGAGGTGGTGGACTTCTCTGATTCTCCAGTCAAGCCGCCTTTGAAGGCTGGAGAGCGGAAGGAGGTGATCCTAGTGAGTGAAACAGTCGCAGGGAAAAAACTAGCGCCTAGAAGATCCTGTTCAAGGATGAAGAGATTAAGCGGCTCCTTCCCAATTTCGGGGCTCCTGCAAAGGGCGTGAAGAAGTCACCCCTGATGGTTTGCGGTCCTGCTTCTCTTGGTGTACCACTTCCTCCTTCTGAGAAGAAAAGGAAGCCCCTCTTCCCTTCTTTTCTTCTAGCGAACCCCCGAAATAACAAGGAAAAGGAGAAAAGGGGAAGGAAGGAGGAGGGTAGTAAGATGGAGGAGGCGACTAAGGGGAAGAAGAAGGTGCCCTTGCAGGTTGCTCCTGTAGCCGCCTCTGGCACTGAAGGGTCAGGAGGCAAGATGGAGGAAGGGAATAAGGAGAAGAAGAGGGTTCCTCCAGCTGCCTCCAATGTCGCCCTTGGCGCTAGAGAGACATGGGGCGTACTGGGAAAGAGGTTGTTCAAGATAAGAAGAGAGGAGGAGAAGATTTTGGAGAGCACCTCCAAGGTTCTGCAGGTAGTAAATCTCTGAAGGGCAAGAAGGAAGAGGTGGCTCGCCATCTTCGGAGGATAGAGGAGCTGGAGGGCGCTTTGTTGCAAGTCACAAAGCGTTCTCAAGGTGATCATAGGGAGGAGCTAGAGAAGTTGTATAAACTGGAAGACAAGTTGGCTTCTCTAGCTCTGAGTAATGTGGAATGGGCCGGTAAGAGTGAGGCTGCAAGGGGAGCTATCAGATGTGAATCAAGCCCATTCTGCCCATGTCAAAGACCTCCAAAAAAGGATAAAGGAGTTGTATGACGAGAAGGAGGCTTTGAAAGAAGAGAGAAGCTAGCTAAGGGATGAAGTTGTCAAGGCCAGGGAGGCATCGTCGGGAGCGAAGGAGGCGGCCTCCGAAACTCGTCGTCGGGAGGAGTTGCTGAAGTCCGAGGTTCACTCCTTGCGGGCCTTGGTGGAGAATAGCTCTGGATGGCGGGGATGGCGTATGGAGGATCTGGATGAAACGGTGAGGACGGCGGTGAATATTGTCAGCGCCTCGCTGGTGGGTCACCACGTGAAGAACCAGGCAGCTTTTGACGTCCTCTTGCAGACATTGGTTGATATAAGCATATTAAATCAGGAAAATATCAGAAGTCCTGCTGTTCTTCCCTTCTGTGGTCCTAAAGGACTAGACAGGTTCTCTTTGATGCTAGGAGCAACTGCCCAGAGGAGGTTCCTCCACCAAGGTCCTACGTTGGCTGGGGATATCACCTATCTCCCCTACGCAGGAGTCCTGAAGAGGGCCAGATTACTCTCCTTGAGGCCAGATGGCTTGGCCGAAGTGCTCCTCCCGAAGCCCAGCAGCAGGATCAGCTAGGGAGCTAGAAATGACTTGCCCCCGTCCTCTCCTAACTCCTTAGCCTCATCATCAATACAATATTTGAAGGAACCATTGTTGAGGAGAGGAGTTCAGGTAGCTCCCGGGCGATCTGCTCCCTACTGTCAGTAGTCTAATAGATTAGTCTCAGAGAGGGGGATTCCCTCGTGCCTGAGGTCGATACTATTACACTGGGAGTCTAAGTTCTAAAGCCTTTTATTTTCTTTGTTTTTCCTGTACTCATGAGAGAAACATGTAAGAGAACAGAGAAAATGAAATTGTAACAAGTTTTATCATTAATGAAATACATTTTTTCTTTCAAAAATTTGTTCTAGATGAATTTTGTTTGTATTTGTCTTTTCTTTCGTGTTTGAGATAGGTACCCCGAGATCAGAAAAGAGAGAACAAGAATTCATAAGTGTGAGTATAAAACCATTAATAAATTCTAATGTTAAAAGGAAAGTCTCTATCATCATGCACGACTATAAAACATCGGATGATAAAAACAGTACATCCCTTTGTTTCGAAACGTCGGGCAAAATTATGAAGTATCGTGCACGACGTATGACAAAA
>KZ452039.1:1505812-1519414 GCA_002786265.1 Apostasia shenzhenica | reverse complement strand
GGTTAAACCTTCGGAGGGTGTCAAGTGTCTCTCTGAGGTTGTCGAGGTGCCCCTCCAAGGTTTTGCTCTTGACTAGGATATCGTCGACATATGCTTCAAGATTCTTCTCCCTTTGGTCCCTGAAAACAGCATCAATCATGCGCTGGTAAGTAGCGCCGACATTCTTGAGACCAAAGGGTATGACGTTGTAGCAGTATGTGCCGAAGTCAGTGATGAAGGCAGTCTTTTCTTCATCTTCTTTGTCCATCCGGATCTGATGGTACCCATGGAAAGCTTCTAGGAAGCTCATAACCTCGTACCCGAAGGTACGATCCACCATCGTATCAATGCATGAGAGAGGGTAAGTATCTTTGGGGCAGGCCTGATTCAATGTGCGGAAGTCTACGCACATCCTCCACTTTCCGTTGGCCTTTTTCACCTTGACGATGTTGGTGAGCCATTGGGGATATTGAACTTCCCTGATGTAGCCAGTTCCAAGTAGTTTGTTAACCTCTTCTTTGATAGTGTCCTGCCTCTCCCCTGTTATCACCCTTTTCTTCTGTGCTATAGGAGATGCAGTATTAGATATGTTCAGGTGGTGCTCGCAGACAGCTCTGTCAACGCCTAAAACATCTTTAGGAGACTATGCGAAGACATCAATGTACTCAGAAAGCATGGCAGTGACCTCCGCCTGCTGCTTATCATTCATGGATGAGGACATGTTTACAATTTTTGAAGAATCTCCCCCACCCCCCCAGGTTACACTGATGACCCCCTCCTGTGGTACAACGGGTTGAGACTCCTTGGGATTCAGTTGATCGACGACGAGCTGTGCGGCGATCTAGAAACACCTGGTAGCCTACCTGGCATCTCCTCTTATGGTGACAACGCCGGTGGAGGTGGGGAATTTTGCGCAGAGGTGAGGCATGGAAATCATCATCCCAAAGGAATTGAGTGTCGTCCTTCCAAGGATGGCGTTATAGCCTGACTTGGTTCTGATGACGGCGAAGCTCACCATGTTCATGGCGTAGCTGTTGTCATCGCTGAAGGAGACGGGCAAGGCAACGAATCCTAGAGGTTGAACCCTCTCCCCGGAGAAACCGAGTAAGGTGGTTCCAGTAAGGAGGAGGTTTACCTCCTTGAGCCCCAGCTGGAGGAAGGCAGATTCGAACAGGATGTCGGTGGCACTCCCAGAGTCGAGGAGCACTCATCGAACATCGAAATCAGCTATGCGGGCAACGACCACGATTGGATCGTTGTGTATATTGCCCTGCTGGGGGAGATCCTCTTGGCAGAAGGTAAGTGGAATGGATGAAGAATATTGCTCAGAGATACCGCCGACCTCGGCTTCTTGGCTGCGAGCAGTAGCAGGGTCAATGTTTAGATGGCATTGATCGTCCTGGCGGAAGGGGGGTAAGGACGCCCTTATTGGCTGGGACCTGAAGACGGTAGGGCTTTAGCAGGAGCCCCAGTAACTTCGGGGGCCTTTCCTTTTTGGGCAGCAGTGAAGGTCGGTGCCATCTGCATGAAAGCTTTGAGCTTGCCCTGATCCGTCAGTTTGCCAAGCAAAGCTCTGAGGCCTCGGCATTTGTGAAGCTTGTGCCCGTAGTTCCCGTGGAACTTGCAATAATTGTCGGGATCTACTCCGACTGGAGGTGTTGGCTTGAGTCCGACAGGTCAGACTCAACCTTGTTTGACGGCCGCGACATAGACTTTAGGAAGCGGCCGAGAGAAAAAATGCTTCTGGTGCTGGACGTGTCGTGGCTTCCCTTCATCTCGACCACGACTTTTAGTTATATGTAACCTCGTGGCCGGGGGTTCATCACCCTGATGTTTTCTCTTTCTCTTCTCCTACTTGGCTCTAGAAACATCGGGGGGAGAGAACTCAGCATCCTCAAGGAGCATAAATTGCCTGGCTCTGGCCATCAGCTCTGGGTAACTCCGACTCTGAGGCTTGGCCAGCTGCAGGGATTTAGACAGATCCCTCACCTTGAGTCCCCTCCGGAAATTGTGCATGGCCATCGCAGGGTCGATATCTTCAACTTCTGCCGCAGCGGCGAAGAAGCGATTGGTGTAATCCCAGAAGCTTTCCCTCTTGCCTTGCTTAATGTTGGCGAGCACCATGTCGGAAACGACCATTTGGGTTTGACTGAGGAAACGGGCGATCAGCTCCCATTTCAAGTGTTCATAGTAGGAAATGTAACTCCTGGGCAACTTTATGAACCAGCTAAATGCCGCCCCTTTCAAGGTGTTTGCTAGGAGGTGGCACTTGGTGGCTTCATCTACTGGCGATAGCGGACTGCGGCCTCGAACCCCTGAACGTGCTCGCGGGGGTCGGTCGCGCCTCTGTAGGACTCAAGTCTAGGCGGCCTGAAGTCCTCTGGGATTGGGGCCAGCCGGATGACGTCGGCAAAAGTGGCATTGCCGTCCATCGGTCCAAAGAAGGGGTCAAGCCTATGATGAGGGGCCTGAATGCCTAGAAAGAGGGGGTCTCTTCCGGCAAGGAATGGAGGGAAGACAGGTGGAAGGAAAGCAGGCTGTGGTAGCGGACATGGTGGAAGGAAATTCTGGTGAACCTCCTGGAGGCGAAAGGGGCGTTTGGGCGGTTGGGAAGAGCCAGACATCTGAATGGAAGGCGCTGCGACAGGAAGCGCGGGAGCAGGAGGCTCAGCGACCGGAGAAGGGGGTACAGGGGCCGCCGCTATCGGCAGGAGAGGTTCTCGGGTGCAGGAGTCGCCGCGATCGGCGGGAGAGGAGCAGGGACCGCCGCAACCGGCGGGAGAGAAAGTACTGCGCATACTGGCTGAGTCTGCCTGAGAATCACGGTCTATTGTGCTGTGAGGCCAGTGACCAGGTCAGTGAGATTCGCGAGCATCCCCTGAAGTTCTGATACATGGGTACCCCTGGAGTAGGAAGCAGATTTGGCGTGGCGCCGAAAGGTTGAGGCCGAAGCTCTATCGTCCGGCACTCGATCGAAAGGTTCTCCCGCATGTGTACTGCGAGCAACGGAGTTGGTTCGACGCGTTCTAGCCACCATCGTCCCAGAGTCTCAATGAAAGCACAAGAAGATGTTGACGTAGGATATATGGGATCCCAATGAACACCAAGAAAGAGAGAGTCCTGAGAGACGGCGGCGCGCAGAGGTATAAGCCAAACAGTTAAGGCTTAAGAGGAGAGAAAGTTCGGAGTATCCAGAAGAGTACACAACAATTTACGGTGGTTCAGGGAGGAAGTCCCCTACGTCCACCGAGCGATCAGCAAAGGGATTTCACTAGAGGAAAAGGGTAGCCGTGAAGGCTTAATACAATGCTTGGGAAAGAGAGAGAGAGAGAGAGAAAGAGCCCCTCAGTTGGGGCTCTTAATACAATGAGAATGGGAGAACCAGGGAAGCTGCTTGCACTTTGGCCGCTCCTGTTGATCTCCTTGATCTGATCTTTGATCTGTAATCTCGGATCCTCCTCTGTCCGAAGACTATTCAAAGGTATTTTGTAGGTGATGGATTGCATAGCCTTGTCCTAGTTTTCCGGAGAAAAGGAGGTGAACAAGCTCTGGCTTCGCGCCGCTTGTCGGCCGCCGGAGGGACCAAAAGCCGCAAAAGGAGGATGGCAATTTTTAATATTGGTACTGCTTCTGGGGATCCGTGACAACTGGAGCATACAGATCCTTGATTTGCGGGTCTGGGAAAAGTGTCTTGTACGGGGAACGATGCGGTCGGGTCAAGCTGGTTGTGACAGGCACCGCTTTGTAACATCGAGGATGATGTTACCAGAGATGGTCCTGGCTCATCGTGGACGAGACTTGGTTGAACCCTCGTGTCTGAGGTTTGACCGAGGTCTGACCTGTGAAAACAGAGATGAATTAGTTAAATGAAATGAAGGCCAAAAGGCCAGTTGGGCATCATGTGTACGGTAGGGATGCACTGCTGGAACCACGTGTTAACATATAAAAAAAAAACTCGTGTTAATACTCACATTTTCATGAGGAACGGAGAGGGGAGGGGTGGAGCGAGAATCATTATAGTTATATCACATCCTCTATAGCTTTTTCAACCCAATGTCTTATGGTTCTTACATTAAATATTATGCAGCTCAAAAGAATGATCAGAAGTGTTGAAAGCCAGTTAGAGTTACTGTGCAGCAATGATTGTTTTTTTTTTCTTTGGCCTACAATTCTATTTCATATTTTCAGTGAGAGGGAGAGAGGAGGGAGACATAAATGCTTTTCACATTATCTGAAGTAGGAAAATTCTGAATTTCTGATGTAGGAAAAAAAAGAAATATATTTATTAATGAACTGTTGAATTCCATTGAAAGAAGAAAGAGGGTGGAAGTTTCATTGAACCCATCCTAATTATGTTTCAGTTATCCATAAGCAATAAATTCAACAAATCACGCAAGATAAATCTAGCCTGTTTGGCGTGAGGACTAAAATTAATATTAAAATGGTATTAGTTTAAAAAATAATAATAATAATAATAATAATAATAATAATAAATTTTTTAATCAGTTTATATAAATTTTAATATAAAAAAATATTATTTTACTTTATATATTTCATAATTTTTAATAAAAATATCAATTTTTTTTTACATTCTAAACTAAAGTATTTGAATTGAGTATTTTCATCTAGGATGTGAAATAAAGGTAATATTTTTTAAAAATATTATTAAGTATGAAGTAAAATAATAATTTTTTATATTAGAATTTGGGAAGAATAATTAAAAAAAATTATTTATTATTATTATTATTATTATTATTTAAATTAGTATCATTTTGGTCCTGACTTAGAATTAAGTTCACATTGAGATGGGTCCAATTCGGAATTGATTTTTTTTTCTAGTTGAATTTGATTCGAGTTTATGTAACCGACTCTACTTAGTAGGATAAAAATTAGTGGTTGTTTGATTCGAGTTCGTAATACTATTTTAATTTGAAAGTCATTTTTGGAGAATGAATCAAATACTCAGTTTATGTCTAGATTTTTATTTTTTTATTATTATTATTTTTTTGATGTGTAGTTTTTGTTCAATTTGAATGTCCATCCATTCTATATCATTATTTTCGTATATTTCAATTTGAATGCCATATTGTTGGAAATGCTAATTTGGTGTCTTGTAAAATTTTTGGATAGTCAGGTATTGTGGTGTCTTAGGGGTGGACCCACGTCTAAATTCTCTGAAAAATTTATTGTACTTCAAATTAATTAATTATAAATTTTATTTGTGTTATATTTCTTTATTGTACGCGCCTTATATTAATTACGTAAAAAAATTTATTATGTTATTTTCATATAAATAAAAAAGTTTATGTGATGCTTCTCGATTCATTGTTTTTGTTGAATTTATAATAAATTTTTTTCTTAATTAAAAACAATTTATTATTTTTATAAATTTTTTAATTTCACATCATTAACCTTCCTTATTTGTGATCTTGGCTTTGTCATTGTGAGCCTGAAGGAGATTAGAATTGAAATCAGCTAAATATTTATTATATGTATTATATATTTTTACATAATTTATAAATATGTATGATTATGGAAATAATGAATTATTATATGTTAAAATTAATTTGAGTTAATTTCAAGGGAGTTAATATTGAATTATAAAATATGTTGATTTTTTGTATCAAGTGAAATGCACGGGTTTTAAGTGATTTCGGTTGTTACTTTTAGAAATATCTAAATTATATTAACTTTTTAGATAAAGTTTTTTTATTGGTCAAGTCAAACAAAAAAGTCTTTGTGTTTAATTGATGGGATCATTAAACTGCGAAATACAAATGAAATAAAGAGGATGGGAACACCTATCAATAAAAAACATATTCTATGTGGGATATAAGAACTGAGCTATAAATTAAATTTTCAAGCAAACATTTAAATTACACTTAAGGCCATAAATTTCAAATTTATGACATTTAGATTTCTTAGACATGCAAATAGTACGTCACTTCAAACTATTTTATAATATGAGAATACAATATTAGTAATGCAGATAAAAAGAATATGAATCTGTGTAAGTTACTAATATTTTGATCAACCCTTTTGCTTCAAAAGCTTTAATCATTTAAAAAACTCGAGAAGTCATCGCCCTTCCTAATTACGGCACTATCTCCCATCATTTCTGCCATGCAAATGACGTAGCCCACTCGCCGCCCCCCTAGTTACTGATATTTAAATCTTTATTGATGGCAAGCAATTAAGTTTGATCAAAAAATTGAATCAACTGAAATTTTATAAGTGAGCTTAAATTTAAGGTGTGTATAAATTTGAATTCTTTATTTATGCTTAATTTGAATTTCTTTAATCACTAATCAAAATTGTGTCCAGACCTCGGAGGTTGAAAATAGTAATATAATATAATGATAAAAATTTAATAATTATACTTTAATTGAGACTAAATGATAGCATTTTTTTTAACCCGAGTGGCCCAAATCAAAATTTTTTTAAAAAAAAATTGTGATCAATTTATAATATTCTTTTGACCTCAAAGGCCTAGATGAAATTTACTCTCAAAATGTTAGTAAGATACGTAAAATCCATGTAACATATGAAGCTCACCTAAGAGAATTGCATAAAAATCATTGTATATCTTCGGACTCATTAAGAAAAAAATCAAATTTATAAATACTAGTGAAAGAAGTTTTATTCTCACAGATTCATTAAAAAATAAAATAAAATAAAATTTATGGGCCTATATGAAATAGTGGTCTAACCTAGAGGACCCGATCATATTTGCCCTAAATTCGAACATAAATGCCAGCGCGGCCGTGCCCCTGCTACGGTGGGGTAAGCATACCTATTGGTAACGGTACTCAACACGGCAATGCCGCGTAGCGGGAGAAAGCTCTTCGAAAGCTCCATTGAGCCAATTAAACAGAGGAAGTCAAGGTCTTCCTCGGAGCTCCCTCCTCTTCCTTTCGCTCGACGCAGCGCGCCGGAGTTTCTACTGCCGCTGCCTACAAGTTTGCTATATCATTTCATTCGTCTGGGCTTTCATTCTTGAATCCTGTTGGTCACTCGAGCCCTTCGCGTTCATTGGATTGCAGAGTAAGGCAATTCTTTACGCCGGTTCCTTTTAGATTTGCAGCGCTGTTTGGGATTTGGTAATCTGTCGAACTTGGCCCTTTTTCACTTGCTAGCTCGTGTAAGGTGTTTTTTCAGTTTTCTATCAGTTGTAGGAGGATTCGCTGGAACCCTAAACGTTAAGAACATTTAATTTACGGTTTCATCTTTTTTGTGGCCAAAAATTCCTTTTTTTCCCGAGCAAATTCAGTTATACGTTTTAGTTCATATGGTTTTGTTGGGATAATTCCTCGAGCCATTTAAATTAGTTGTAGGAATCGAGTACTTCTCTACTAGAACTGATTTTATAGCTTTTGGAGCTGAAGTCCTCAGTTTGTTCTTCTTTTTGAAAATATGTCATTTTGGAAAGAAATTATGCTACATAGCCCGTAAAAAGTAGCTCAAAAGAGATATAAAACCTTTACAAAATTCGAGAACCTTTGCCTCCAAAGAAACTTCCAGCTTTCTTAGATTTTAGTATCTATTTGCGTGTTGCAATTTTGAGCTTTTGATTCTGATAAAGCTGGCATTCACTTCTTGTGTTCTTGCAAAGAATTTTGATCTTACCTGTTATTTCTACTGTTGAAGACCTAATTTTTGTTACCATAGCTGTACGTCATCTCAGAATACTTTTTTCTTAATTTCAGAGAATACTTTTTTCTTTGATATGCACATTTTCATCTCTTCTTCATAGAGAGCTAAGGAGCATATTTGCATTCCATTCCTAGCTTGCATTATATGCCTAATGAGATCAAGTATACATTCTTGGTTTGTCTATTTGATTGCGTGTATGTCGATATTTTTCAATCTATTGATGGATGGCTTCTGTTCGTTGCATTTTCACTGTTTGTCTATTTGCAGGCGACTTTTTGAATGGAAGCTCTAAAAGCCATTGCTCTGCCACCAGGATTTGGCTTTCATCCAACAGATGTGGAGCTTGTATCTCACTATCTGAGGAGAAAAAATTTGGGCCTGGAGGTCGACTTTGAAGTGATACCAGAACTAGACATATATAAAAGGGAGCCGTGGGATTTGCCTGGTAATCATCTTCTATCCTCATGCATTTGAAAGGGTATCAGGTTGCTCGATACCTCAACTTTTTTACTGATACTTTTACAGCATGCTGTAGTTCACTGCATCATTCCTAAGCATTGTTGGTATGTTTGGTTTTGCTTATAGCATGTTGCCGGATTCCCACCAAAGACAGCAAGTGGCACTTTTTTACATCTCGCGATAGGAAATACCCAAATGGTTCGCGCTCAAACAGAGCAACTGAAGCTGGCTACTGGAAATCCACCGGTAAGGATCGAAAAATCAGATTTCAGAATCGGGTTATTGGGACCAAGAAAACTCTAGTGTTTCATGAAGGAAGACCACCTTGTGGAAAACGCACAGATTGGATCATGCATGAGTACTATATGGATGAAAAGGAGAGCAAAGTCACTCCTAGAATGAAGGTAATGACTTGATTACTAATGAAACTCCAGAAACAAAAAAAGAACTATTTAAATAGTGTTAGCCTCTTTGTGATCAGCCCCTCACCCCTTATCTTGATTGTTAAAGTACAGAAGAAAGTAACAGCAGAATTTGATTCATGTTTGGTTCATTAGAATTGCTTTAGTTGCACTTTGGGCTTCTCTTATCTATTACCTCCTCTATTTTTTGCAGGATACTTATGTCCTCTGCCGTATTACAAAAAGAAATGGCTTAGAAATGGAAGGAGAAGATGTAGTTACCCTCACTGATGGTGTTGAAGATCTCCATAAAGAGGTGAAAAATCTTGATACAAAGGTGCAGGAAGTAATGCTGCAGGAGGAATCAAGCCCCTCTGAAAGTACAGAAGACCTGGATGCATGGTTGAATGAACTCTTTGATCCCAATTTTAATGGACCTGTTGACTTCACCTTTACTGGTCTACCTTCCTTTGCAGAACCAAAGAGTGAAATACTGGTT
The DNA here is from genome assembly GCA_002786265.1 of Apostasia shenzhenica. Classification (NCBI taxonomy): domain Eukaryota; kingdom Viridiplantae; phylum Streptophyta; class Magnoliopsida; order Asparagales; family Orchidaceae; genus Apostasia; species Apostasia shenzhenica. The sequence continues at coordinate 1,510,423 of KZ452039.1, read as the reverse complement.
AGCAAACTTCCTAACACTGCTGTGATGTCTTCTGCTAATCAGATACATGAGTCATTTGTCATTCATACCTTTCTTTATCCTTCATTTGAATTATGATTTCTACGTATTCTTCTTAGCCTGTTATTCATGGAATCATGCTTGTCGATGTATATAGTTTGAACTAGCTATTGTATTAATTTTGTAGTATCCTCTTATCTTACACATTCATCCTTCTAACTCTCGTAATTCATGTAGATTGACCTTTATCTTTTAACATACCACCTATGTATTATTGGATGATAAATCCAGCAAGATAGATCACCATAAAGATGAATCAAATCAACAAATTATTCCATCTCATAGTTATATTTGAATATTTTTCTCTAGAATTCATGAAGAAGGTTCAACACCCCGCAAAGGAAAAGAGTATCCAGATGAATTCACATAAATGAGATGCTTGCCTGTAAATTATACCAGCGACTGTAGATTTTGCTAAATCCTCTTTCCTGCAGGCCTCGCAGGCTGTGCTCACCACTCCAAAAGTTGAACCCCTGGACTACGGTTTTCTCCTAGATGAAAACATTGGCATCCTACATGACGACTTCAAGGACATGCCTGACATTGCCGAATTGCTGGCAGTTGATCCTCAGAGCAGCATTGGCACTGAAAGAAGTCTTCCTGAAAATGAAAAGCTTACTGGGATAATGATACGAGAACACATTGGGAGACCAACTTCTGAAACATTCAACCACCGTATCGAGCTTCAACTTCAAACTAGCAAGATGGAATCAAGAAACAGCACATCTGTAAGCCACACTGTCAATTTTGCACATGCCAACCAGCGCATCAGTTCAAGCAGAAGATTTCAGCATCCAAGAAAAGTCGACGCAGGTAAGAAACTAGAATACAGAGAAACAGGGCAGAATTGCATATATAGTTTTATGGGTGAGCTATGGAATTTCATTTCCTGGTGCTCTACGGCTGGAATGGACTCGTGTTTTCTGTGTGTTTGCATCATTGGAACTGCAGCTCTGTTCCTATTCTTCTTGTTCCATGATTGTCGAAGCTTCCTTGAAAGCTTCCTTGAAAGCTTCCTGGCTCTTGGTTTATAGGTTTTAGAGCTGACTTATCAGTATATAGCTAAAAGTTTAGATGTGCTTATTGTGCATAAGGCAGGTAGTTTATTTTGTTCATTCAGCTCAGTGGCTCAGCTGTTGTTTTGCTGTTAGTTTATGTATTTCATAGGAAAATAATAGTCTCTAAACCCCTGTTTCTTGGTGTGGGGGATTGTATATATATTAAAACATGATGGAGAATCAAAAAAAAAAAAAAACATGATGAGCAGCTGACATCTTTGTAGATGATTTGGAGTTTATCTGTTTAACTTAATTTGTACTACAGAATAAATTGTTAGTTGTATGGGGAAATATAGAAAAGGTTATGTTATTTTTGTGAGAAGCTAAGCCACCTATGATTCACATTAGTATATTGTTAGCTTATCACGCATAAAAACTTTTTATTTAGAAGTCAATAGGTTTTGAAGGGATTGACTCACAGGCTATCATCTCTTTGGCCTGATATTTCTCCCACCAAGAACATCACAAATTTTGTGTGGAAATCCTACATCATGAGAAAATCATGAAATTTTGCGGGCGGTTTGATATCCGTTCCATGTCGACTTGAGTACAAGAGAGAGGTTATCACAACAAGAGCCAAGAAGAGTTGCAACTGCAAAGGAAAAAGGGGTTTCAGTCTAAATAGTTCTTTTTATAAGATTGAATGGAGTTGAACTGCCTGGAGAGAGCATCTAGCATTGAGTTAGCGGATCTTGTGGCAGGAACAGAGCCGAACTTGTTAATCTTTAGGTGGTTAGAGGACACAATAAATTTTGTTCCACCCACTGTCACACTCGAGATATTTTAATATATAATTTTTAGCAATTTGAGTAACAATGTTAAGCTCTGATTGGCATTCGTAGGATATTTGGGAGATCCTATATAAAACTCATAACCGCCACACCCCGTTATAGGTTTGGTTTGTCTAAACTCATACTCACCAAATGGGTTGAATTTTGAGATTCATACTTGTTTCATTTAGAACTGATGGGGCAAATTAAATAGATATGGGTACAAATTATCATTGAGAAAAAAAAAACTAATGACCGTCCTTTATGATCATGCACATTAATGATATATAAGATAATAAAACCTAAGTTAAGAAAAGAATTAATAAAATTCTTAAAGCCTGGGATCTTGGCTTCTCCTTGAAGAGAGCCAAAAAGGATAAATCTTAAACCTTGACAACCTTGAAAATAACCCCAGGGATATCTCCTACAGCATGCCTCTTCAGACCAAATCCAGCAATCAAATCGTCATCCTGTACAAAGAATAATAGAATATTCATTGCATTAAAGAAAATAAAAAAAAATATTAACAATAGAAAGCAAAATTTAACCTCAAAAATGCAAACTTTTGAACCAAAATTTCAAATGCATATTTTTGGGACATTCAGCAAATTTCATTTTGGTGTATTACAATTTCAAACAAACCAAATGGATATCTGGGGCAGACTAAGTTGTGGCAACTGGCTACCGTATCTACAAACAGGCCCAATCCAGCAATGAAATCTCATGGTTCTCATCCAACACGAGAAACTTTTGCGTGCACGACACGTGGATGAAAGTCGGTCATGCATGCTGATGTGTCGTGCACTAATTGGCTTGTGCACCGTACACCGGTGCACACAAAAAGGAGTAGAATATTCATTGAAGTAAATAAAGAAAAAATATCAACAATAGAAAGCAAATTTAAACATTAACAACAATAACAACAAACTAAGTTTTTAACTCACTAGGTGGAGTCAGCTATATGATATTTATTTTCATTGCATTCTATTAAATAATAAATCTTCTTTTAACTTTAAATACATAAGGTCATTTCTTATAGTTTCTTACTATATTTTTTTTACCTTTCTTTTTTCTCTTTTACATGAGCAAGATTCAATAATTCAACTTTCTTTACTAGAATTTCTATCGGCATACAATTTATATGTACAAATCATCACACCCCAACCCAAATTTTAACATAATACTTGGAAAATTCGAATTGGTGCATAAAAATATCAAAATATATAGAGTAGGAACACAATTGAAACATAAATATAGATAATTATGTTACGAATATAAATGGTTTACGATCTCTCAAGTGAGACCTTAATACAAATACACTAAGTTGGCGTACAGATAGTAATTTAATAATAATAGTCGAGAGCTAAAGTACGTTACTGAGTTCTAGGCAGTTCCATCATATCCTTGATTCTTCTTAAAGTCTGAGATCATTAAACAAATAAGTTGGCTGATGATAGCCAGTAAATGATTACCTTCAAAATAAATATATGAAAAAAAGAATTTCAAATGATAATCTCAAGTGGATCTTGTTATAGTATAAAAAGTTATATTATACATTAGGGTATATTAAGAGCATAAAATATAAGAGGTATATTACACGAATTCAAAACAATACATTTTTCTCCAATTATATTAAGAGTACAAAACAAAATTTCAGATTAGCAGCCAAACATAACTTATACAAAAGCTGTGTAAATGGCATAGGGAAAACCCTTCAATGAAGCTGAGGTGTCTGAAGCCTTAACTTCCAAAAATCAGCATCCCAACACAGAATATCACAAATTACCATAAATTTCACAGAAAACTGGTTAAACTAGCACTTCAAATACTATTTCAAAGAGTCAAATAATATTCATACTAAAAGAATTATATTTAATTATATAATAGATTATTTATTAGGGTAAAGATATACTATAAAAACTAAGGGACCTAAATGTAACATTCATCAAAAATTCTATTCCATTAATTTTGGAGGTGTTCATTGGTATTTTTAATATAGAAATTTTTAATTCAATATAAATTATAGCATATTTATATAAATATCCAACACCTAAATTATGCAGTAAATTATAAGGCAAATTATGCTGAATCAAAATTCAAATTCAAATTAATTAGAGCTATTAGAGTTTTCAATATTAGCTTTATTTAAATTTGATTTGATTTGATTCAGAGCATATCTAGAAGATTTGAAGACTCACCACATTTGGAGCTGATTTTATTTTATTATAATAGAATTAGTTCCATATTTACTTTTATTTATTTGGTTTTTTATTTTCTGCATTTAATATTGTATTTTCAAATTTCTACATGAGATCTCTCGATATAAAGAGGTCGCCTTGCATTGTAAAAGAAAGAGTATTGTGATGAATGAAATTATGTTTGAGTTTTCTCAGAGCCTAAATCTGGGTTAAGGGGTCGATATTCCGGTGAAGGAAAGGGTAGGGTTAGCCTTTGGTGAAAATCCTCAAATTAGCCTAGTTATCCACCTTTCAAAAAAAAAAAAATCTTTGAAGCTCTCTTTACTCGCAGTTCCGCCAGACTCGTCCGACGCCGTTGTCGCTCCGATTGCGCAGTTCCGTTCCCTCGTCTAGCTCGGCCGCGCCTCGCCTCGCCGTGCCCCGCCGCGCCCCGCCGCGCTCGACCGCTCCTAGCCTCTGGCCGGCGAGCTCTCTCGCGCGGCTCTGCTCCTGCACGCCCGCCCGCTTGTTCGTCGAGCGCCGCCTGCT
>KZ452039.1:1474373-1505630 GCA_002786265.1 Apostasia shenzhenica | reverse complement strand
ATTAAATTGTAATTGGATGCGTATGATAAATAAGATTTATCAATTTAGACTTTAGGGCGTCAATTTATAATTAATAATCAGAATCCGAGGTTCATAGAATTTTGTAGGACAGACGTCTCACCGTTATATTCCAACAGTAATTAACACACAAGGAATTATCGGGTCACATAATTAGAGCCAAATAAAATAATTCAGATCAATGCGAATAATTTATAAGAAATCTAAATAATCGGCTTTAATTGAGTTCCGGAAAAGAAGTTACCAACGATTTGAAATCGGAGAAGAGTCATTGATTCAGTACGAGGCGATGCGCGACAAGCGCAGACGGCACGAGGCACAGGGCAGGCGGTAACAGGCGCGGGTGCGCGCCGGAGGCTTTGGGCACGGCGCAGCGGCGAGGCGATGCAGGCAGCGCGGGCAGTCACGTGAGCGGGCAGGCGGCGGGGCACGCGGGCGTCGCAGATTTAAAATATCTTAATTTGCGGGATTCAAAAATCTTATTTATCATATAATTTATCTAGAAAATATTTTTCTCTTAATTAAAATAATTTGCTAATTAATTTTGCTAAATATAAATAAAAAATATCACTGACATCTTTTTCTGTACCGCATCAACTTGGTATCAGAGCATGATTGGAATAGAGTGCATTTAGGCATATTTATTTCTGTTTGCATATGCCCACTAGGTCTAGCTTCCCTATTCCCATGGATCCCAAATTAGAAGCTATGTTACCGAGCTTATCGCAAGGTTTGACCGCATATCTACACCTAATAAACAACATGAGCCTAGATTAGTACCATTTATTCCAATTCCTACTCATTTTGCCAGACCTATTGAGACTATAGGTGACCAATCTAGTTTCTTCGTGAAAGAAGCTTTGAATGAGTTCTCCACAGAGACCTTCATTCTTCCTGAAGCATTGAAACTTGATTCCTTACCTATATCCATTTATATAGCAGATCCTAGTTTAGCCGAAGAGTACGAAAAGTACGAGGATGAGATGCACGAGGAAGATAGCTATAGAATAGAAGTTGAAAGTCAAGTTGAGAAAATAGTCATAGAGTTGAGTTATAAAGAAGAGCGGATCATAGATTCGATAGAGGCCACTAAATCATCTTATTGTGGTGATAACACTATCAATCATATTGAGATGATTATATGTCATGGTCGTTCTGAGGTCAATAGGTTTAATTTAGTCGAGTATAACCATGCATATCCTCGATTTAGTAAAAGCTCGACACCTATAGACCAATATAGGCAGATGGTGCATGAAACTGAGTGGTTGGCTACGTGAATGTCTAACTGGTATGCTGTACAGTTTGCCAGATATTTCTGGAGGACTTTATGGCACCTATTAGGAACTATGTCTCTTGTGACTTTAACCTATTCTTCACATGTCTATAATCAGAATTAATTATCCCGTAAGCATTAGTAACGTCATAAGTCTAGTTTATATACATTTTATTTTTTTTAAAATCTTAGCTTTGAGTCTAGTTAGTATTTATATTTGTATTTTGCATGTGTCAGTTTCTTTATTTATATATTAAATGAAATCAGTAAAATTAATGGTGAGCTATTATAATTAAGTGCAGAAAAATTTTATTATGATACTTTAAGATAATTAAATCTCCGAATTAATTTATTTTAAAATTTTTATTAAATTGGGTCAACTGAATAAGTTTGAATATTATTATTAGATCATCGGAATAGTTGATACTTTCAATATTTCAGATCTATTGGTTATCAGGAAACAACAATAATACCTAGTGAAGCAATAGCCTTTTAATTCCTTTGAGTGTAGCTTTACCCACGAGAGTCCACAACCAAAATCCACCTCAATAATTTTAGAGCTAATTGAATAAACTTGTTGAGCAAGTAATTTTAATAGAATTCAATTATCAGTGATATTTGGTTCGGTGGAGAATTTTACCTTTTCAGGAGGCTCAAAGGTTACAGTTGATCTGACCCACTCGGAGACACACGAGTCGCATGACCCATACTAGACGAGGTCGAGTTCCTCCCACATGGGGAAAATTGGTGGGGACACAGATCAGCATCGAATCGGATAGCTAGGATGACGTCATGTGCTGAATCAAAATTCAAATTCAAATTAATTAGAGTTATTAGAGATTTCCATATTAGCTTTATTTAAATTTGATTTGATTTGATTCAGAGCATATCTGGAAGATTTGAAGACTCGCCACATTTGGAGCTGATTTTATTTTATTGTAATAGAATTAGTTCCATATTTGCTTTTATTTATTTGATATTTTATTTTCTGCATTTAATATTGTATTTTCAAATTTCTACATGAGATCTCTCTATATAAAGAGGTCGCCTTAGCTCTCTCCACTCGCAGCACCTCGCAGTTCCGCCAGACTCGTCCGACACCACTGTCCCTCCGATCGCACAGTTCCGTTCCCACGTCTAGCTCGGCCGCCCCTCGCCGCACCTCGCCTCGCCGTGCCCCGCCGCGCTCAACCGCTCCTCGCCTCTGGCCGGCGAGCTCTCTCGCGCGGCTCTGCTCCTGCGCCCGCCCGCTTGCGCGGCCGAGCGCAGTGCCTGCTTGCCGACGCGCGCCGCCTGCCCGCCAGCCCGCTCAGCCCGCTCGCTCGCCCCACCCTCCGCCCGGCCGCGCCGGCTCCCGCCCGCCTACGCCTCCGGCGCCAGCCACGCCGTGGGCACACCCAACCGAAAAGCAGACAACGGCGCCTGCCCCGCCGGCCTGCACGCCCTCGGTCTGGCGCCCGCGTGCCCCGCGCGCCCGCCCGCTCACGTGACTGTCCGCGCTCCCGCGTGCCCTGCTCGCCCTCCGTCCGCTTGCGCCTGCCCGCCTGCCGGCGCGCAGCCCGCGCCTGTTCACTCGCCTGCCTGTGCTCGTGCCCGTCTGCGCTTTGTCCGCGCATCGCCTGTACTCAATAAGTGACTCTTCTCCGATTCAAATCGTTGGTAACTTCTTTCCCGAACTCAATTAAGCCGATTATTTAATTTCTTTATAAATTATTCGCTTGACTTGAATTATTTATTTGGCTCTAATTATGTGACCCGATAATTCCTTGTGTGTTAATTACTGTTGGATATAACGGTGAGACGTCTGTCCTAAATTCCTGAACCTCGGATCTGATTTATTCAATTTAAATTGACGCCCTAATCTAAATTGATAAATTCTTATTTATCATACGATCCATTTTAATTTTAATTTTAAAATATCTTAATTTGCGGGATTCAAAAATCTTATTTATCATATAATTTATCTAGAAAATATTTTTCTCTTAATTAAAATAATTTGCTAATTGATTTTGCTGAATATAAATAAAAAATATCACTGACATCTTTTTCTACACCGCATCAGCATGCCAATAGAAAAGCCAATCCATCCCCAAAATTGCAAGTAAAGAAATTAAATTTGCAAATAAAATACGATCGTCGATATTTATATCACAATTTGAATATAGTGTATTCATATATAGACATTCTCTAGTGGCTGTTGTAATTTGAAACCTGTCGTCTAAATTTTTGAGAGATAATTTGCAGAATATGCAAAGGTAGGCATAATAAAAGAATGTGTAGATCAAGAATCAAATAAAACTTCAGCTGGAATGCCTGAAATAAGGATAGCATATGTCACCATGGCATTAGAGATCTCTGCTGCTTCTTGAAATAAAGCAAAAACTCTTCCATGCGCTTGAGGTTTAGAAATAATATTGCTTATCCCGACTTTAGATGATTGCCACCTTGGTTTTGTATAGGACAATCTCGAATGTAGTGATCCTTCTCTTCGCATCAAAAGCACCTTTGTATATTTAAAACACCATGACGAGGGATAATTTTTGTTGCAATATTAACATTTAAAGTTTGCTTGTGGTTGATCGTTAAGCCTCCTCTGATATTTTCATTTATGTTCTTCTCTTTTTCTCTTATTTTGAAATTATTTTTGCTTACGTTTCATAGTTTTTTCAACTAATAAAGCTTTATGCACCAAATGTCTCATAATCTTTAATTGCTAACTGTTGACGTGAGAAGTAGGGGGTCCCAAGAGACAGCGGTACATAGAGAGCTAAGCCTGATGATTAAGGCTTAAATGAGATAAAAGCATCCAAAAAAGCACACAGAGGTTTAAGGTGGTTCAGGGAGGAAGTCCCCTATATCCATCGAATCAGCTTATAGTATTTCACTATATTTCAAGAAAAGGGAGCCGCTTGGGCTCAATACAGGGTAAAACAGAGTAAAGAAAAGAAGAAGAAGACGACTCTGCCCGGATCTTCCGAAAAAGGATGCTGAGCCCGTACTAGTGGTTCAGTCGTTGTCGACCACTGGAGGAGCTAGAAGCAATGGACGGAGAGCCTGTCCCCTTGATCTTCGTATTTCTTTTTGGGATCCGTGGTGGCTGAAGCATGCGAGCCCTTGGTTTGTGTGACTGGCAGAAGCGTGCAGCATTGGAAATGGTGCGGTCGTAGCACGCTGATAGCGACAGGTGCAACTGAGAAACATCATCACCGATGGTCTTGGAAGATAACTCGAACCCTCGTGGCCGAAGATTGATGAGATCCCTGAATCATCATGGACGATGATTGGGGAGAGCTGGGATCGAAACCTCGCGACCGATATTAAGGGACTGCAGCAGCTCAATCATCGTAGATGAGGTTTGAGGATAGCTGAATCGTCAGGATCGATGGTTGAGACCTGCAAAAGTAAAGCCCACCGATTAGTGATTAATTGTCCTAATAAAGGCTTAGCGTGCCTCTCAAGACGCCACGTGTACGGCTAAGATGCAGTGCTGGAACCACGCGTTAACACTCACATAGAAACTTGATCTTAAATATCTGCACGAAGTCCAGTTTCAAAAGCGTTTGTTCTTCGTTCTTCATCCACTATGATGTGAGGGGCCAAACATAATAATTCCTTGAATTTAGCCTCATACTCTGCTACTGAAAAACTACTCTGACTAAAGGTTCATAAAATCCTTCACCTTTTGATCAGTGACATGCTTAGGAAAATATCTTTCATAAAAAGATTTCAGAAATTGCTCCCACTAAATGATGTTCATTCCAACGAACTGTATTCTTTTCTGCATTTTCCACCAGCGGCCAACTTCACCGTTTAACTTATGAGTAGCAAGTAAGGTTTCTAGTCTTCAGGGCATTCGATAACATTAAAGATTTTGGTTGGAATAGAATATTCTGTTTTACAAAAGAAAAAAAAAAAGACTAGTATAAGAATCCCAAGCTCCAGCAGCTAATATCATTCTCATTAAAGCATGTCTGTTCAGTGAAAATAGCTTCTCAAGTTCAATGAAACGGCAAAACCCGAAAATGTGTGTGTGTGTGTGAGAGAGAGAGAGAGAGAGAGAAAGAGAGAGAGAAAGAGAGGCAAAAAATAAGTAAAAAGTTTCGTAAGAACTTACTTTATCAAATGTAGCTATCAGAGTTATAGAGACCCATCCATGTCCGTCGATCAGATGTCTAAGGAAAGGATCTTTGCACGAGTTAGCTGGACTGTTACACAATAAAAAGGAGCATAAGTTTCAGAAAACCAATCCATAAACTTTAAGGACGGTAAATTAGCTGAATTAAATACTCGATTTGCCTTAATAACGAAGGGCGTTGATGTTCTGTAAGTGCTAAAGGCAGGCGTGGGTTGCAGATTATAATGCAATTCTCTGAAAGATCCGGATGAGGTTGTGGATGAAAAAACGATTTTGATATAAATCTGAAAAATTAGGTAAAAAACCTTCAAGCGAATTCATCAAATCAACCAGTGGAAGGCGAATGACAATGCGATGTAAATCCATAAACTTGTCAGTATATTCCATGGGAATGAGGAGGGGTTAGAAGAGGAGGGTCAACTAACTGCACCAGTGGAGGTGCGGGAGGAGGCATCAGTTTTTTCACAGGACGTATCATCCATGGAGGAAGAGTTGGCACCTATGGAGGACCTTGCTGCAAATATCGTAACAATCAATACGTCGTCGATAGAAATAAAAAATCTGGAACAGTTATTGTTTCAACTGCAAAACACCAAATCAAACCAGGGAAGAAGACGAAGGCTTGGCAAGGGTTCCTCAGATTCCGAAAGAGCCGGCCTGGAAGCGGTGCCTCCCATGACTTCTTGAGGCCCGACCTTTAAACAATGAGGAGTCCTTCCCAAGACGGGCTTTTTCCCCCTTTCCGACGCAAGAGCGCCAGATGCATTGCCGTCTCTGGATGAACAAAACCGCCGGGGAAGTCAGAACTTCGGCAGCGCGGTCGGTTTTCCCGCCGTCGAACCACGGCAAGGAGGCTGCCGCAAACGAACCGAGCGCGAGCGAGGCAGCGAGCTGACCCATTGTGAGTTCTAACTTCTAATTACGGTCAAGTTTAGTTCAGGTCCAGTCATAATTATCTTTATTTGAATCGAATTTCAAATTTATTTCTGCTAATTATTTGGTTTTATGTAGTAACAAAAATGTATTTCAAACATTAAAATTATGATAATTAAAAATAAAATTACAACTTATAAATATATATATATATATATATATGTTTGAATAACTTAATAATTTATAAGCGATAAATATATATTAGTTATTTTAAATATATTATATAAAAATATAAAATAATATTTAAAATATATGAATTTATAAATATCGAATTGAGTTTGAATTATATCAATTCTATTTTGAATTACGAGAAATTTAAGTCTAACTAAATTCGAGTAAACTGCTTTAAATTTTGAGCAAAATTTACCTGCCTATAAGGAGAGGTTAGTTCTAATTCAAATAAAAATAATTTTAATTCAAAATTTTAAATTTTATCAATAGGCTTATTTGTAAATTATCTCAAATAAAAGTACAAACTTAATTAATTTAAAAAATTATGGGACCTAATTGTATAAAGTTTAAATTAAAGAGACTTAGTTGCTATTAACTCTATAATAATAAAATGTTCCCCACCTCACCTCAGCTCAAGTTTTATTCATCAGTAACACTTGTCCTCATTGGTAATGAATGCTAATTAATTATAAGAGTTTGTAATTTTTCCAGTGTACGCTGTTAAGCTTTGGATTCCCTCCTGACTCTACCTCTGAAAGAGAGAATTAGATTAAAGAGGAATTGTAATTTTTAAAATGGAGATTTACATATAGATACAAAATTTTATTGAAGTTTCACATTTTTCTCATGTGCAAGTTGATTTCTCCATCCCCAATCTTAACTCAAGCTGATGCATCAACCTAGGGGTTTTATTTGGTTTATGCTAAAAAATCATTAAAAAAAAAATATTTCAATTAATATTTTATATTAATTTTATGTTATATGTAATTTAATAAAAATATTCATATTACAAAAGCCACACACTAACCTTGTAGACAAGTCATCCCTTTCTCAATATGATTCTATCGATTTTTAATTTATATTTTCTAGAAATACATCATAAACATAAATTTTAGAGTAACTTCATACAATTTAAGTGTGCCTGGACTCATTCAGTGCCCAATTAATATACGTCATGCAGGCATGTGGGGCTTGCCAATCTGCCCACTTGCATATAACAGCAAGAAAAACGTCGTTTCATACTATTTTCTCATTATTTTGTGCCATTTACATCGTTTTGCGATTTTTTTTTGATTATTTTGCGTGATTTGTATACATATATAAAATCAAAAAAAGATCAATACAAAGGAAAAATGCTAATACAAAATTGAAAATTATTCATACAAAGTATATTATTTTTTCTAACTTGTATAAACATTATGTTACTTTATATTGATAATTTTTGATTTTGTATTGATTTTGTATTGATCTTGCATCATCAAGCAAAATAATTATACAAAAAATTTACAAAATGATGAAAAATAATACAAAATAGCAAGAAAATAGTACAAAATGATATTTCTTCGCTATTATGTAGGTCGATTGTCTCCGCACACCTGCATGACATGCGTTAATTGAGTGTCAAATGAGTGATGTTGCTGGAGACCGCTAGAAGGGGAGAGGAAGAGAGCAATTAATAGTGGATAGTATTAGATGAGGAATTCTTACACCAAGCTTTTAGATGAGGAATTCTTACACCAGGCTTTTCTTTTGCTCTTCTTCCACCTCTTTGTTTCTTTCTCTATTGATTTTATTCTAAGAATTTTTTTTAGCTAGAAAATTGACCACTTGCACTCCCTACTTGTTTCCCTAAATTCTAGCTGAAGCTCATCACTTCTTTGGCCACATTAGCCTTGGATGATTCAAGCTAAGATTAAAGATTTTGGCTTATTAAGATATAATAATGATCCCAAAATAAATAAATAAATATATATATATATATATATATATATATATATTTGATGATATATGCATGAATGAGGATTTTAAATTCTTGCTCTTTGTTAACTTATTAGTTTGTTGGTCATTCCTCCTTTCAACTAATTCTCCCTTCACCACCTCACTCATCCAACCCAAATTTGACACTAGCAATTAATTAGAACACCTAATCTTACTTGTTTTGGATGGGAACTCAATTAATCTTCTAATTAATAAGCCTCCATTATAGTCTTAGTGGCATTCATAGGCCCAATTAATTATGAAGCATCATTAGTCACACTAATAAACCACCGCCCATTGTGCCTTTCTCTTTCAAGCTTTTAGAGAAAGTATGTAGAGTCAAGGTAATACCTCTGAAGCATTTCCTAGCATTTGGTTACAAGAGTTCATTGGCATTGTGAGAGACAAAAGAACAAATTTGAATGATAAGGTGCATGAATGTATCATTTTTGTCTATTCTCATGAAAAATACAAGCACAGAGTTTAGTCTCAGAAGAAAATAATAATATTAAAAGATGGTGCATGTTCCTCCTTAAATTTCAAACTTTCATGAAAGTTGAAAAAGGAATAGAAGACTTCATCAGATTAGAATATCTTTATCGATGAAGAATTAGCTTCAATTAATGATAAGACAAAAATGTTGAATCAATTAATCCTAATAACCAAGAAGAACATGTTAAAGAAAGCAAGAATAAACAAGATGAAAGTGTCTTCGAGAAGCCATCTTTGACAAGATTAGAACTGAAGATCCTAGTGGTATTCATAATTGCAATGATTTTGAACATGGTATCCCACCAACAAATATGTGATGTTAAATGATGCAAGAAAACAATAAGTACATTAAAGAAGCTCTGTAGGCAAGTAGAACAATATAGGAACGTTGTGCAAAAGAAGATGACGACCCTATACATGAACTAGTCAAGTTGCTCGAGCGAAGAATTGAGATGAAGAATAAATGGTCTTCAAGTTGAAGACAAAACTGTCAGTCAAGTACAAGGTAGTGTTAGTGAAAAAAAGCTTCAGTTAGATGCAATGGATCGATTTCTAGGATATCATTTCATCGGTGATTTGTGTTTAATTTAAGTGCTTTTCTCGACCTAAAAGTTTGAAAAACTTGATCAGGTGAAGATGACATGCTAGATAGTGTTAAAGGTCGAAAGAATGGAGCAAGCTTTATGATAATAATACAAGAAGCTCCAAGCCTTAATGATGGGAGGGTATAGGTGAACCACCTCAGACCATTGCATGTATAATAAGAAGAAGATAAAGACTTTATATTGGTAGTATGCTAGTAGATAGCAAAGATGTCAAAAAAATAAGGTGGCCAAAAGTATAACTCTACAATATATTTAACATGAAGGATTCATATTGAGTAAGAAAATCTTAGAGATGAAAATACAAAAAGACGAAAGATGTAGTTATAGACATCATCGAGGCAATGACTTTCAACTAAAGGAAAAAAATCGAAAAAAAAAAAAAAAGAGAGAGAGAAGGTGAGAAAGGCCCTACCTTTCTACAATGGGAAAGCTTATGTATATGCATTGGTTTGCATAAAACCTAAATTATCGAGGTTGTCAAGAGTTCTCTCTCAAACTTGAAGAAAAAATATTGAGATATTCATGCGGATCCAAGAAACCTCCAAGGGACAAGCAAGTTAGCTCTGTGTTTCGGAAAAGGAAAAGCCGAAACTAAGATGGTTAGCTATACTGATACAACATGACTGAAAATTTGAACTCATGTAAGTGTAATTCAGGATATATGAAAAACGAAAAATCACATACAAATTACACAAAACTTTAAATATTATACTATAATTAAAATGCACATCATCTTATAGTTTAATATAATCAACTTATTTTATTTCACATTATATATATTTTTCAAAATGACTAAAAATTTTAATCAAATCTTCTTTTTTTTCTTAATACCAAATAGAGCCTTATAGAGTGCAATCTAATGAGTCAAAAATCTGAATGTTCACTTGAAATTAAAACGTATCAAAAGTCTGGTATTGTTTGAGTTGAGATGTTCTCGAAAAGAAGTCTGTGCTACTTGAGAAATTCCATATCAGATATGATGACAAAGCCAACAATGAAGTCCAGACATAGAGCCTGCAAAAAGGCAGTAGATTTTGAGTTTATCTCGCATAAGTCAGAAGAAAAAGTTTAATTAAGTTATATCTCATTAGGAGAGTTTGAAGTAAGAACTTTGAGAAAATCAAAACACAGTTGTTCAAACTTCAAAGAAAGGAGCTTTCAAGAAGGTGACGAAGAAACAAGATTAAAAAGCATGTCGAGTAGAAAAGCTTATACGAAATGGAGAGAGATGTTGCTGCTGGAGAGCAGCATAGATGATGTGTGGCTGTGATGGTGCTCAGTGGTGAAGTCTGATGGTTCTCCTATAAAGAGAAATCCCACAAAATCAGAAGTTACATCATAAAACAGAGGAGGGTATTTCATGGAATATTAATACCAATAGTAGAGGAGTATTTATTTCACTACAGATAGAAATACTCATTACAATTTCAGATCAAACAGCCAACAAATTGATGATTTATGAAACATCATACAAATCCCAACCTTCCCTTCATGCCTCTAATTTCCCAACCAACACATATCTCAACTAACAGTACTGAAACATGTCAGAAGAAGTCATGTGAGGCTGATTCACAAGCAGAGGAGTCCATGGCTGGAGGAAGCTGACCTCGTCGTAGGCCGAAATCCCGGCGCAAAAGTCGGAGCCACCGATGGAGATTATGCAGTGGAGGATCTCATTGAGGGACTGCAGCCTTGTGCTGAGCTCCATCATCTGAGTCCTGAGAACAGAGTTCTCTGCTTCAACTCCCAGGCAGCGCTGCGTGGTGATGTTCAGATCGGAGAGGATCTGGTTGTTCTCCTTCCTCAGGTGGCCCACCTGCGCCATCAGGTCGTCTAGATGTTTCTGCTTCCGCATCCGAGAACGGCGAGCCGATTCCCGGTTTGAAAGCTTTCTCTTTTGCTTCCTCTGCGCCATCACAGCCTGCGGATCCCCCTCCGACCCAGAGTTCAAGATTTGACTCGAACCGGAGGAGGAAACCATGATCAGCCCTCGAGAAAAGAAACGGACTTGAAGGTCGAGAAGAAGGAAAAAGATTTATTTTTTATTTTTTTTTAAGCTGTTCGAAGCTTTATTAGAACCGAGATTATAAGCTGTTTATTCTCGAAGCTATTGGCAGAGGCTGTTTACTTTGATGTCAGAGGAAGCTTATGAGAAAACGTAGAACCAGTAGAGGAAGACGACGGAGAAGGATTGAGCGAGATGGGTCCGGCGCCGGAGGGTGGAGCTTATCACAAACCCGGACAGAAGGAGCTCACTTAGGACAGGCGACATCAATCAGAAATGAACGGAGGAACGGATGCGGCATGTGAGAATGCGAGAAGATAGGCAAAGGAGCTAATCCATGTCCCTGGACGTCGGTAAAAACCGAATTTTTGCTTGAGAGAACACTGGTTCGCCGGACGCTGCGTTTGGCTTATCTTCAAAGCTGAGATTTGGGGGGAAGACGAAGAAACTAAGAGGTGTGTTTCCGTAACTGCGGCGACATAGCAATAGCCAGAAGAAGAAGAAGAAGAAGAAGAAGAAGAAGAAGAAGAAGAAGAAGAAGAAGAAGAATAAGATGTTGATAAGAGCAGTAGATTGATTGGGTTCAAAAGAGCACCCAGCCCACAGGAAGGGGAAGGGGTTTTAACAAGGCAGAGATGTGGAATTTATAGAGTAAAATGAGGGGAAAAAAAGGTAGAGGCCCAGAGGGGAAGAGGAAGTGGAGGGAGGGAGGGAGGGAGAGAGAGAGAGAGAGAGAGAGAGAGAGAGAGAGAGAGAAAAGTGTGTGTAGTGTGAGATGGAGCATGTGAGAAATAAATTGAAATTCCAGCAAAGTGCACAGTTTCAGCTGTTCAACCGACAAACAGATCGACTTTTAATTATATTTTAATCAATAAATTTTAAGAACTCATTATCAGATTCCTATAATTAACTTTTAATTTATAAATTTTAAATAAATTTTAAATAAATTTTTAGATTTTAATTAATATAATATTAAAAGCTTTTAAAATTAAATTTATTATCTCTTCATATTCAAATAAATATAAAATAAAATTAATTATTTATCATTCTCTTTTCTTTTCTCTCTCTTCTTTGTGGTAGAAAAAAGAATAAGCCTCTACTTTCTCTCTCTCCATCTCTTTTTCTCTCCAATAAACTTTAATTTATATTATTTAATATCTAAAAATCTGTCAATAATTTTTTAAAATTCATGGACCAAAATAAAATTATAAATTAAGTGTAGAAATTCATCAGTAAAGTTCTTAAAATTCATACACCAATGTATAATTAGGGGCCTATAATAGAGATCAATTAGTAACTAACACTAATATTTAATTTTAAAAAATCTTTTTTAAGACTAAATCTGTAATTTTTATTATATTATTAAAAAAATTTAATATAAAAAATATTATTTTATTTCACAAAACTATTAACTTTATTTTTTATTTTAAATCAAAATATTTTATTTATTAAAAATATAAAATAAAGTTGATAAATTTATTAAAAATAATTGAGTATACAAAATAAAATAATTTTTTTATATTAAGATTTATGTAAAATATAATTTTTTTTTAATTTTTATTATTATTATTTAATTAAGTATTATTTTAGTCTTATAAGGCTCAAACTCTTTTTCATTCCCCTTAATTGCAGATCTCATTTTTAAGGCTCTAAATGAGTCCAATTCTAGCTAACTCATTTCACTGAGTTTTAACATTTGTGATTGAATCGAGCTTAATTTAAAAATTTGAATTGAGTCAAAATTCATGTTCTAGTCATGCTTTGAGTTTATTTAAGTGAAATGAATAACTCATTTCATTGAGTTCTTATAAATAATACATATTGCATAATATTTAAAATTATAACTTCATAAATATTAATTTAAGTTTTAGTTGTATCGATTTTATTTAAAATATACTAATTTTGAGACATCAAAAAATCGAGTAGGGCTAAAGTTAAAGGAGTTTCGAGTGAGTTTTACATTTCGAGCAAGATTTTAAACTGTTCTGGAATTTTTATATAATTTGTAGTGATAAAAATATAAAAATTTAAAAAAATATTAAAGATAAAATTAAAAATTTATTAAATTTAACAATGTAGGGACCTTTACTGTAATATTAGGTAAAATATAATGGCGTTTCGGTGAGGTTTTAAAAATTATAAACTTAAATAATAATAATTACATATTAATTATAGTAACTTTTTAGTAATTAATCATTTTGAAAATATAAAATACAAAAATATAAATATGCTTATTTGTTGTGACATATACGTAATTGTCTTAAACTAATTAATAAATATGTCCAATCATAAAGTTTGGATCCCGACGTCACAGTGCTCGGCGAATAATAATTTCTTCAAATGTTGAATTGATTGATAATAAAATCTGATAAAACTAAATAAATTAGAACTGCATTTTATTTTACTTTAAAACATTTACATATATACCCTCAAATCTTCATATATTATATTATGCATCATCTTCACAAAATTTACATTAATTTTTTAAAAAAAATATGTGAAATCTAATATATAAAAATTTATGTGACATATTTTTTTTTTTGTTTTCTATAAGTTTTTCTAAGAGTCGCATGTAATTATATAATTGTAGTTTGTCATAATTGAGATCTAAAAATAAGAAAAAAGCAAAAACTTTGTTGAATTTGAGTTAGTCATACTCGACTTAAAATTAAAATCTACAATTTATGTGACATAAGGAAGAAGAGGAAAAAAGTTGAACTAAGTTGTTAACTGTTTTGGGGAAGTTCTGTTAGAGAGAGCTAGTCGAACAAAGCTTAAAGGCGAGCAGTAAGTCAACGGTGCTCAATAAACTTAAAGATTTAAAGTCTAGAGATTTTAACCCCGCTTCTAATCATAGATAAAGATATTTATAGTGAAAAAGCGATGAGTCAGATTAAATGGATTAGGTGTCTTTCATTAATGAGACAATAGCTAGATAGCGTGGACAGTTACAGAACTTTCCCACTCCACCTGATAATCCAAATATTAATGACAGTTATCTCCTCTTTGTCCCTAACTAAGGAGTTGTCACATTATAGGATAAGCCTGTGATATATGACAAGAGTTTACTAGCTAACTATCTATTCAACTCCTCTGTTCAATTGAGCCTGAACTGTTCGAGTACTACTATTGGGCTCATCCCAAGCAGGTCACTCAAGCTTATTTTGAAACAATGTTCGAGTTACCTGTTAAGGGTTAAGCCAAGTTATCCATGTGTCATAACTTGGTGACATGACAGTTTTTTTTCTTTACACTTATATTATTTTTTATCTTAACTAACAATCAGATTTAACATTATTATTTCATGTTGATATTTTAATTAATTTTTTTTATTCATGTGTAAAAATGCATGTATTAAGTAATATTTGAGTTTAACTTCAAGCTCAAATACGTGAAACTAAAATTTAAAATGATTTTAGTGGTTTCAATTAATTTCACAATATATACAAAATAATTAAATGAATTTGATGTTAACAAAATATTTGTTAAGATAAATTACATATTATGTTCGTGAGAGTAGACTTATGTCTCACATAAATTCGTATTTTCTATATCATTTCATTCGAATATTATTTTTAGAATTTTTTTTTCATGCTGGTGGCTCTGGTATCATTCAGATTTAATCCAATGGGATGCTTTTAAAAAATTATCATGAATAATTTAATAATTTATATTTGAATTCACTTTAATATTTATATTATCAGAAAATATTTTGTTTTAATGGCTTCTCTTCTCTCTTCTCTTCCCAACTCTCTTTTTCTTTCTCTTTTATCATATATCCTCTTCATTGTGTAATTATGATGGATGAGGAGGTAAAATAAGCTTTAGGAAGAGGAGAAATTGAAAGAGAGGATGAAGGTGATGAGAGATAGATGGTGAACATTTCATTAGAGGAAGTTAAAAGGGATAAAGGGTCAAATATGTGATGACTATTTGTATGTTGTCAGTATATATGATAATTTTTTGCGTGGTATTCTTTATGGGCCGGTTTTCATGAACTCGCTCTTTTCGTTTTGATTCTTTTGCCCCTAAACACTACAATTTCTTACATTTCAATTAGGAGTTATAGTTGTGTGAATTCGAACATAAGACCTCTTGATTTCAGGCAAATTCCCTCCCTATTGGGATGGAAGAAACTGCATGAACACTCATTCTTATTCAAGTTATTCACAACAATTCTTCAAGAATTGCTCTTAATGCTAAGTGCACCTTCTGTGGTGCTTTTTGGATTAAATGTTCATCATTTTCTCAGTGAGATCTTTTGCTTCCTGTAGTTTCTCATCTGGAGAGTTCCATATATAAGAGCTGACCAAAAGAGTGTTATTTTTGTCATTAGGGATGTCATCAAATTAGAGGTCTTCCTATCTTTCTTCTCGTTGTTATGAGTCTTCTTATTCCAAGGGTTTTATTTCTTATAACATCTTTTTTCATGACTTATTAATCTAAGAACTCTTTCAATATTCTATGTCTCATGGTTCCTTTTTTTAGGCTTTATGCCTTAGCATTTGTTTCTCTAATCTTGTGTTTTTCTTAGAGACTTCTTTGAAGTAGATTCAAAGTTCGAGTTGGTTGCATGTCCCAACCTTAGCTCAAATTACTATAGGTATAATTGATCATCCCGTTATGGAGAAGAAGGTAACATCATTTGCACGGATGCAAATTTAAGTGAACTCAATTGACTCATCAAAGGAATTATAAAATACAAATTAAGATAAACTTGTAATACGTACTATTTTCGAAAGAGTTATATACCATTAAAATTAAGGAAAGGACGATGGTCCTATGAATGGGAGATAAACTATTGATATCATTTCTTGCAAAAAAATAACTGAGCAATCGAAATCCTTCAAATCAGAAGAGGAATGTGAAAATATGAAGAAGATAAAGAAGAAAAAGGCGTACACTCTAATCTTATATTGAAAAAAGCAAGTAAGAAAATCACTTTGGCAAGTTGCTGGCAACTTAAAAAGAGCACTAAGAGAGAATGAGATTCTTTAGTTCAAATTTGGAGTTCTATGATGAAATATGAGAATTTTGAATTCATCTAATTCTCAGTAGAGTTTACAAGTATTTATTTATGTTTATTGTGATAAATGAATAAAATATCATGTGATAATTATTGAGAGCAATTGTTAATATTTAATGCATGCTATAATATTTGGTTTTGACTAAAAAAATTAATTTTAAGAAATTTTATTCTAAATTTGTGAGAATTTTGATCGAAACGAAATTAATGAGTTTTGAATCAGTGTTAATTAACTAAAACTGATAAAGCTAATCAGTTTAAGTGAAAGTTAAAATCATGATACACACTACTTTTGGTGCTAACTAGGTATGCAAAAAACTATATATAATCAAATCAAAAATTAAATATGAAATAATTTAAATGTTTATCATTTATGTAATGGGTAAATAACATTTGTATCACTCATATTTATTTTTACGTGCATACAAATTCTTTTAGATTTTAATTTAAGTGACTAATTTATCAATTTTAATAAAAAATAAATAAATTTTTTTTTCAAAATGAACTTTATTTTTATAGCAAAATTTTTTATTTTTACAACAAAATTTAATGATATGCATTATTAAACAATTATTACTATTAAAAAATTATAAAAATATATATATTTACTCAAATTAATAAATTAATCAATTTAATTCAAAAATTAAAATACTTAGATAAAAAAATAAAAAAGTGAAATTTAAATGTTATTATTGTTGTGTAAATGTAATTTAATATATAGATAATGTAAAATAAGAGATGTCACCTCACTCAATCACCAATCAAATCAAAGGATTCTATTCTCCATCTTTTTCTTGGCATCATCTCTCCTTTTATTTTTTTATTTTTTAATCTCTCCACAGACTCGCATCCCTTGTTGGATGCTGAGCACGAAACAGGCTTTTCACCCAATAAGAAATGCCAAATGTGAATCAAATACTTTAAAACTAATTCAAGTTATGCTGTTTTTTTTTCTTCTTTTTTTATATCTTTTATTACTGCATATAAATGAAATACATGAGCCCATAAAAACTTGAATATAAATTATTTAAGAAACTAAAATATAAAAAGTATATATTGTATAATAAAAAAATTATTTTTTTTATAGTTAATAGGTATTTATTTTGTAATCAAATTTTGAAATATATGTGCCTACGAAAAGACTACATAAAGATGAGAGAGACTGCATTAATAATATCCTATTATTTTTTTAGTTATAGAGAATGCTAATCCGAACATAATTATTAGAACTTGTTCTGTCGAGACATCAAATGCTATAGTAGCTAAAACTAGTAAATATACGTTTCACTAAGTTAGGAGATTATAATAACTGATTTTACAAATTTAAATAACATTGAAGTTCGTTTAAGTTTGTTTTGCTGGATAGAACAGTTGAAGATCTTAAGCTGCATCTTTTAGTCACTTAAACATATAATAGTCATATGAGTATTATTGTATGTCATCGTATTCTTCAAAAGTAAAGATTAGAAAAGAGATGACACTCATTATTACTAGTAATGACCATGTAAGTATTATTGCATGTCGACAACAACATAGAGATATGGGCCAGTACAAGAATAATAATAATAATAATAATAATAATAATAATAATAATAATAATAATAATAATAATAAGCAGTTTAAAATAGATTCAAATTTATTTCAGAACAGACGTCATTAATGATTCTTGCCGGTTTCTTACGAGACTGATTCTACTTAATTCATTGATTTTAGAGGCAGAATAGATAAGTTTCGAAAACTCATGAGTTGTGCGGAGCGCAAATCTCAGGATTCGAACATAATTACGCTCACATATTTTCATATCTGCCAACTACAACACATATCAAAAATAGATTATCCAAGCATGCACAATCTTTATGCATGTTTGGGCCCTTAATTAGCTTCCTTAAGCATGTAGGTAATTAATAAAGCTTGTGACATCAGACTACAATCTACTTGTTTGGCTCTCACTGGTATTGTGGGGGCAAGGAAACCAACCTCCACCATCCATCCTGAGGAAGGAGACAAATCACCTCACCATATTTTATAGTATAAATTGCATTCAGGCCTCTCAGATCAATAAAATATTGCAAATGATCTTTAACTTTTAAAAAATTTCATTTTAGCCTCTGAGATTGTAAAAAAACTATAGTTTTAATTCCTCTTTTAGAATATTATCTTTTTTGTCAGGCTTTTTTTAAAATTAAAAAGGATAAAATATTATACCTTATCTATTTTCATTGTTCTTTAAAAATTTAATAAAATATAAAATTTAACTTCTCACATCTCTTATATCATTATATTTTAATTGAATATATAAATTTAGTAATAGATTTGATAAATATTATAATATTTTAACTTAATACTAATATTTATATTTCTACTTAATAGTATATCAATATATTTGAATTGAATAATAATAATTATATAATTTAAGTTGAATATATATATTTAGATGTTGATTCATTGCATATCAAGTAATTTTAACTGAATACTAACAATTATATGACTATTCGATGATTTTTTAATGTATTTGAATAGAATACTAATATTTAGACATCGATTTAATACATATAAAAGCATTGTAACTTAGTACTTGCAGTCACACAACTTTGCTTTCTTTGCTTTATATAAAAATTAATATTTTAAAATTATATTCTAAAAAGCTAAAAATTTATAATTGAGAATAATCTTATAACATAATGGTAAAAAATTAACAATTAAGGTGTGTTTGTTTGTAAGGTTAAATTTAAGAAGGTTAAAATTAAATTTGGATGGAGATATTTTTTTATTTAAAGTTGTGAATGATGTGAAATAAAGTTAGTTATTATATTGGGATATGTGAGGGATGTGATATAAGGTTGTTATTTTTGTTGTAATATGTGTAGGATGCGAAATAAATTTAATTTTTAATATTAAATTTTATGTGTGATGTGATATGTCTGGTTAAAATTAAACCAGGTTAATTTTAAACTCTCAGACAAACGGAGCCTTATGTCTTAATTTAGACCAAACGACTTCACTTTTATAAACTAAAAGACCCAAATTGAGATTTTTAAAGAACCAAGACCAATTTCAATGCCCTTTCGACCTCAGGGCCAAATGCAATTTACCCAATTCTTTAATAAGCCAGTTCAATTATAGAATTGACTATCATTAATATAGATAAGGCACTGCACAATGCATTCCTTGTGAAGGGGATAGGCCAAATAGCATAACAGGATTAAAAACTATTAAAGAATAATCATGCTTCTGAACAAGCAGTTGCATGTGGAGTGGGCCAAAGGTGTTCCTCCAACACTGTGTGAAGGGGTGAAAAGGTCAACCTAATCTAAATTTGTGCATGAAATTAATGAAGTTTTCATACTTAGTTTCCAACATAACATCCTTGAACTTTCAGCAAATCAATTACATGAACTAAATATTAGAATCTTATCTGAAGATAATATCAACAAAGAATGAAAATTCTTTAATCATAAACTTCCTTAAAACTGCCCTGGCTCGTAAAATCATAACGAGGAGTTGTCATCTAGGGGCTACTTAAGGAACTCACAATTAAAGAGTAGTTCGATTAAGAAAATAACAAGTTAATCTTCAACATTATCAAACTGAGCAAATTTGAGCTCTCATAGCACAACGTCAAGC
The DNA here is from genome assembly GCA_002786265.1 of Apostasia shenzhenica. Lineage (NCBI taxonomy): Eukaryota > Viridiplantae > Streptophyta > Magnoliopsida > Asparagales > Orchidaceae > Apostasia > Apostasia shenzhenica. The sequence goes on along the minus strand of KZ452039.1, from coordinate 1,485,590 downwards.
ATCACCAAGGTATGCGTGTGACATCGAGCTCTCAAAAATATGTTTGGTCAGCTTTGGGAGAACACGAGACTCCACTAACTAATGTTGATCACTTAGAAGGACCTACAATGTCAAAGCAACAAAAGGATCGATGTCTCAAATGCTATGCATCTGTAGGAGGAATGTTAACAAAGTAAGATCTCATCTATCACATCCTGTCTAGCCATGATGGAAAATCACATTTGAATTGCTCCTAACCCAAAACCAACCAAAATTTGTTAGTTCTTATTTTCACATGTCTGGCACTTAGTCCAACCAGGTTTAAACATTCGACATATTCATCAAAATTTCAATTTCAATATGCTTATAGATGGCGATTTGCATGTGGGATTATTAGTATGCATGAATATTTTGACTAGATAATTTGAGCAATTAATTTTTAAATTTACCAAACACTAAATAAACTAAGCATGCATTAGGGTTATTACGACTTCTAGCCAGTGCCACTACTTCCCGACGCAACGATTCTTATTTTTCTAGTGAAACTACCACTGTTGCTTCTTAGGAAGTTGATCAATTAGGAACGAAATTATAAATTTGCGAGTCATTTATTGTTTCATGCATGTGATTATGTTTCCATGAGGATTTCCATCCTCTTCTAGAGCTCTCCATATTTAATCTCGCACTTTTGGTAAGTTTATTCACAACATTGCACAATAATAATCCATACTAAATTCTTATTTTAAAGGCAAGTAATTGCATGCGATATGCATACTATACAAAATTAAGTATGCTAAATTCATTTCTAACAAGGCATATGTATTGCACACATTCTTTAATTTATTTCTCACAAATAATGGATGGGATTAATAACATTACATGAATGAGGAAGCATGATCACTCTTTGCTATATTTTTTATTATTAGCATAAAGGAAGGTTAAAGATTAAAGGATTCTGACCTTAGATCAATTAACTTCAGAGAGGAAAGCCAGATTTGTGGTCCATCCACTGCCTCATCAAATGCTTGCTTAACAAGTGTCATCAATATTCTCCCTAGATGTGCTGCTGGTCTTCCACTTTCAAGAATATTTCAGATGCTCTCATTTATTTCTTTTATTCTTCAAAGTGGGATCCCTATACCTAATTCAATTAGCAAACATATATCTAAACACCCAAGAAAAGCACACAAATATATAAGTTTTTTTAAAGAATCGTGACTCAAATTCTGTTTGGTCCAACCCGAAAAGCTCGCAGTATGACAAATATGAAATTTTTTTGCAGATCTATGATGGCAGCTCATGGATCGAGCCAATAAAGCCACTGCGGTATAAACCTTTTCTATTCAGTTCACTTACTATTCATCTTGAACCTAAAGTTTATTGTACACCATATATATTAGAGCGAATAGATTATACATTCTAGCTCTCACACAAACAATCGCTTTTTAACCATATTTGATATATATAGTGATCTCCTTCTTCGCTTATGATTTTTTTACAATTTGAGATTTTCACCTGGATTTGCATGTTCTTGTCTTTATTTCTCTTATTATCTATTTATAACATTCTGTGATCCCAATATAAAGATATTGTCCATTTTGACTTTAAAAAATTGTATGACTTGAATATTTTTCAAAAGGATTACTTATCTTAGAATTACTTTAACTTAAACATGTTTAACTATGAAGTTTCTCTTCATTAAATTACTTTAGTACAATTCTTTCTCAAAATAAGCTTCTATCATTTAGGATCGTATTATTTACATATACAGCTTAGGAACTCCCTTCCCCTTCTGATGATTCATTTCTGTACCCTTTTTCACTACTCATTATCCGGTCTAGAAGTCTGCCAAGAGTCGCACTTTGGTTCAATAATTCTTTTCTCTGAGGACATCACACGACGATCACTTTCCGCCCTTTTTCGGCTATTAGTCGACACACTGTTGTCTCTACCATTTTAGTTTGAAGTAGCACAGATCCCTTAATCCGGTGTGGATAGATGATTTGAAAAGAAAGAAGTAAAAAACTATTATTTTTCAGACTTCATTTACAAGATAGATTTTATCTATCCACAAAAACAGGAAAGCATTTTGTGAAAAGAAAATTACAATACCTGGTACAAAACAAGCTAGCTGTCTTCTGAACAATATCTGAATGCTGCTTTTGCCATCCACTAGTAAGAAGGAGGAGGACCTTTCATTCATACATTACAACAAAGCAAAATCAATTACATCTACCAACTTGCAAAATCAAACTTGTTTGCATTCCATAATTCTCAATGGGCTCCACCTCACTGCCATTATTGTAGGTAGAAAAATTCATACACCAAATAAAAAAAGGCCTGTCATGAATGGACTCTTCCATTACATCCAGAAATTCAAAGTCACAAGTGGGCTCCCAAATGGCTAAGAAATGAGTATTGTGGTGAATAAGGGAAGATCTTCCAAGTAATTAGAGATCCATTGTTCCTAAAACAGATGCCTATTCTTGCAACTTGGCCATCTATCTCTTTCACCTGTTTTTCAAAATTAGAGCTAGAAAAAATAAAATACCAAAAGGACAACAACCACAACAACAAAGCCTTAATTACTTCCAAAAAAAATGTCTTTTCATAAGATCAGGTCATGTGTTATGGTTATATCTTAAGTTAGTTTTAGTATTCCCCTCCCTCTCTTTGACAAAATGATACAAAACACTCTAATATTGCACAAGGTGCCTTTATAGTACATCGTCAACACTACTTAATAGTCTTCATGTGACAACTCATAGCCGAAGAGAGCAGGGAGTGATCATTGGGTGATGTCCAAAGAGAAAGAAATGACTAATTGAAGGAGCAACTCTTAGTAGGCTTTCAGGTTTGGTGAGTAGTGAGAAGAAAATAGGAATGAATTATCTCAAATTGAAAAGATAGAAGAGTTCTCGAGCTATATAAGCAAATAACGTGATCCAAACATGTAAAAATACCTTTTGAAGGAAAAAATTATGAGACTAATGATAAGAACTCCATAGTTAAGTATGCTTGAGTTGGAATACTCATAGGATATGTGACCTTCTGAAAAATTCTCAAATCACGCAGTTCCGTAAAAGCAAAGTGATAATACCTTTGCATTTGAGATACATGGTGTTATAATATGATATTAAAGTCGACTTTCCATAGTACAATTGATTCAAGGACGAATTATGCAAAAGCTAATAGGCCTGTAACTAGTTATAGCCAAAAAGGGTGAGGAGTAATTACTAAGTGATATCATAAGAGAAGAAAATCACTAATATAAAAAGTGTCTCCTAGTATGCTTTTAGGGTTAGTGAGTGGTGAGAAGGACACAGAAATGAATCGTTCTACATTAAAAAGAAAGAAAAGTTCCCAACTTATATAACTACATATCATAATCCTAAAATGTACGCATGCCTTTTAGGAGTAAATAATGAGGCTAATAATGGGAACTCCGTTGTTAAGTTTATTTAGCTAGAGTAATCCTAAGATAGATGACCTTCAAGAAAGTCACCAGTTTCTTAAAATTAAAGCAGATAATATCTCTATATTTGGGATATATTATGCTACACTTCATCACTTTCATATACAATTTACAAGATGTATGCAAGATAACCACCTTTTTCATCAAATATAAAATCTAGGGAATCCTTTTATTCACCATAGTCCCTTATTCTCTTTGGTGTGAATTGGATGAAGTAAATGCTAAAGGGAGAGATGTATGGAAAGTGGCAAGTAAGATTTTTTGAGGTAGGAATAGAATACCCAATAAAAACTAAAAGAAAGAGAGATAAAGATCCCCTCTGTTTCTTCCTCAAAGCTGCCATCAAATTGAAGTACAAACTTTGATCTTAAGCCTCATTATTTTCTGGAAGTGCGTAAACTCTGCCCCTTGCTACCATAAATAAATTTCAAAAATAATACACATCAACTATGAACCCAAACTATTATTATGCTTGATAATCTTGTTCTAAGAAAATATTGCTGCAGTAGTTATCTTAGGATTAATTCTTGCAATGCATTTCATCAACATAATTTCCTAGTTTCCAGCACTTTTCAGTGTTTTCTTGATTACTTGCTTTATATATCAAATTTTAGCTCCTTTAATTATACTGTATACAACTAAATCCATGAAAAAATGTGCAAAATCTCAGCAAACACAGAATAAGGCAACAAAGGGATGGGTGCAGAGTTCAAGGTGTCAATTGTTAATTGTTTTCCATTAATCAGAATATAATGCTTACAAGATAGAATATGAGGTTGTGTTGTAAATTTTTTGCTGAAATACGTGCGTCAAGTATTCTGCATTTCGTCCTATGATAATGCTTTGATGCTTTTGTTCACTTGATTAATCTTGAATTTTATGTAAGAAAAGATGCACATGAACATGAATTTACAGTGTATTAGAAGAATTCCATGCTTACATCTATAGTATTGTGGTTTGTTATTTCATGAACTTCAGGCTATTTCTGTCACAACTAGTCTCTTAGATATAGGGGTGTTGCCTACTTTGGTCAAGCCCACAATGAGTCTCAATCACAGTTTTGTCCACCATGGGGTACCTTGAAATGTTAATGTCTCATTCTTGTATGTGTATCCCATGAACTCCTCTTGACTTTTTGATGTTGGATGCTTCATCTTTGTGCCCCTCTAAGTTAGCCAGGAGTTGCTCTTTTCACCAGTAATTCCCTTTTCTTGAAACATCACCTGGCAATCAATCTTTGTCTTCTTTGGTCAAAAGTCATCAAAAGACCATATCAGCTTCCACTTGATTTATCCTCAGATCACATCATAGTATAAGAGGTCATCTCTGATAAGAATAAGGCCTGACCGGTTTCGGATGTTGAGGAATTGTCCATTTTAGCTTTAGCCTCATGCTTTTATTCCCCATAAGGTGTCTCAATATTTTAAGGCCACAATCTTACATATATAGCCTGAGAATTCCTTTCATTATCTGATGTGGAACAATTCATCTCAATGTTCCTCTCACCTTGCCTAGAAACTTGATAGGAGCCACTCCTAGGGCATTGATTTTCTTTCATAAAACATCACCAAGCAATCACTACTCGTCCTTTTCGACAACAGGTTTTCATAAGCCCACTAGCTTCCACTTGTTCGTCTTTGATTTACATTATATTATGAGTGGTTGACTTGATACTAATTATATGACACGGTCGTCTTGAATATCGAGGTATTGCTTTCTTCGATTGTAACCTCACAGTTTTGTCCTTTAAAATGCTCCTAGATATGTTAAGGTCACTTATATATATAGCCTAGAAACATTCTATTTTTCAATATGAGATAATTCATTTTTGTATTCCTCTTATTAGGCCTAAAATCTGTGACGAGCCTCTTCTTGTACTATTTATTTCCTTTCTTTGGGACATCTTCTCGCACTTACTTTTTGTTCTCTTTGGCCACGAGTCATCACAATTTTATTGTATTGTCGGTACTCTGAATCCATACTTGATCTTCCTGGTTGTTTAAGGCACGCTAAAATCTTAAGAATTTCAAAACATGGATCGACTTTGGTTCTCAACTACTTCTAGTGATTACAATTGTGTTAGGATCATATTATATAAGGTAATATGGTGCATTTCTGTTTATTATCTTCAATTATAACTGTCTATAAGAAAGCTCTCAGACCGTCTTGGACCTTATAAGTTTAGTCAGGCCATAATATACTTGGAAGTTCAAGCAAGATTTACAGCTAAGTGGTTTTGTGATTGTTACATTTCTGGTTACCAACTTACGTAAAAGCTTAAGCTTATAGGTCATGGTTTATAAATAATTTTATATTCTAATGCACGTCCCCTCGTGTGCAAGTTTATTTGCTTTGCAACGTAATTTAACCTTATGCTAGAGATAAATGGAGTTACCAAAGGCTCTAATTTAGATTTCTGGTTACCAACTAATCTAAAAGCTTAAGCTTGTTAAGTTATAGTTTAGGAATAATGTTATAATCTAATAGTGACCAATGTGTATTAAAGGAGATAAATTAATCTGATGGGATTAAGCTGATGATGGTTGTGATAATCAAACTGGATGCATTCCAGTGCACTAGCATACGAAATGGTGAAGATGGCAGCTCACCCTTCTCACAGCAGCTGTTTCCCACAGACTTAATTCTCGTCTTCATTCTACTGCAAGCACTTCGTCGTTTCTCCATTAAATTTCGTCCAAACATGGGAAATCTTTCCACCACTTTCAAGATCAAGAAATTTACACCCTGCAAATTTTTGTGCTCCATCTGATTCAGCAGTCCCCTCCATGTGCATATATAAAGCAGTAAAGTCTGTTCCCATCAAAGAACATGATGCAGAAATACCTTCGTAGTGAGGTTTTCAGTCCCAGTTGCTTCTACCTTCAATAGCGAGGATAAAGAGCAAACTAAAGAGCAAGTAATTACATATTGGCATGTTATCTTGTGGAAAGTAGAAATTAAAGTAATGGAACAGCTCTTCAATGTACTTGATGGACCAATGACAAGTGACTACTCACCTTTTGAGCTAACCTCAGGAAGCTTAATACATACTGCGCTATGACGAGGAAGAGACATGAAAGAAAAAGATAACCCACCACCACCGCCAGATTTTTGAAGAAAATGATGTTTTGTTTCAGGAGGATCTAAAAGGAACTTTTGCTGCTGCCAGTTAAGTCTGGACAGAAGAACAACATATACGCAATGATATGTAGCCCCAATAAATTGATTAATATATAGCCCAATATTACATATGGGCTTAGTCCATTGGGCTTAAGCTCTTAATCTTTTTGATAATGAAGTAAATTAAGCTCAGATCTACCATGAATCAGGTCTTGATCAAATTATTGGGTTATATAGCTTTTTCGTCAACATATTTAGCTCTTCTTTTAGATTGAAGAAATTTTGGCTGAGGCTTTCTTTCCTGCTATGGAATATGAGTGGTTTAAATCCATTTTGATTATGTTGGAAACAGATTAAAGGAATAGAATTGCTGGATGATTCCTTACACTGTTGGATTTCCACCTTTGTTTGACTAGAGGTTCTTCTGTTCAAAGCTTTTTGACAAGAACACAAGTTAGAACAGAACAAGAACAAATGCCTTATTACTACAGGACCTTGCACAAATGGAGTTATAATGACATAAACTCGAGTACTTATCCCTCCACTTACAAAAACCTTTTAGGAGAGATTTCCTAGCAAGTTTGTAGAGAAATACATAGGTTTTCTCTAAAACATCCAATTGAACTAAGGGGATTATCAGAAGGGTTTATCCATTCACCTCTTACATGAACAACAAGTGTCAGGTGAACTGGTCTTCGCCTAGATCTCCAATGAGGTATCTTCAGTTCAATGACTTTCGCTGGAGGTGAGTCTTCGAATAGTCGTCACCATGGTGACTTTACTTGTGATGGATCTCCTAAAATCTTGTCTCCACTAGATACTACATTCACTATATTTTCATACATACTCTTCCCACATGGCATCTATTTATAAGCGACACTAGGTTTTTTTTTTAGAAAGATAGTTGCGTGTAGTGTACCATCCCGTGATCTCATTGTAGAGGTGCTTTTTGGAGCAAAACCGTGACGCTAATGATGAAAAATTCCGCAGTTAAGCGTACTTGGGTTGGAGTAGCACTGAGATGGGTGACCTCCTGGGAAGTGCTCTAGTCACACAGTTTTCCTAAAGTCAAAGTGGACAATACTTTTATATTGGGATCATGGGATATTATAATATGGTATCAGAGCCAACCTCTCGCAGTACGATATGGTTTGAGGACGAACCAGGCGGAAACTGGTGGGCCTGTGATGCCCGTGGTCAAAGAGGGCGGGGAATGATCGTCGGGTGATATCCTAAGAGAAAGGAATCACTAAGGCAAAGTGCGGCTCCTGGCAGGCTTCTAGGCCAAATAATGAGTGGTGAGAGAGGCACAAGAATGAATCATCCCATATCGAAAAAAGAGTAAGATCCTGAGCTGTATAGTAGATAACGTGATCTTAAATAGTAGATGCGCTTTTTGGGGCAAAACTGTGAGGCTAATGATGAAAAACTCCGCAATTAAGCATGCTTGGGCTAGAGTAGCACTGGGATGGGTGATCTCCTGGGAAGTGCTCAAGTCACACTGTTTTTCTAAAGCCAAAGTGAACAATACCTCTATATTGGGATCACAGGATGTTACATGTAGCCTTTGGGTTCCGTACAAATACACATTCCAAGTATTTGCTAAGTCGAAAAGGCTCTAGATTTTCATTGAATATCATAAGATTTTTCTCGAAAGTTGTGCCCAATGTTTTACATCTAGGTCAAGCAAGTCAAACATCCGTCTCAAATTTCGAGGTTCACTGTATCCATTCGAAAAGGTATTTTCGATAATCTTTATTCGTCGTCTTACTCATAAGGGAAGACAAATCCGACATACACTATGATAGGAAATGCCACAACATTGCAAAATTCATGTAGTAGATACATATTTTCAAATAGCTGATAATCTCATATTCTGAATCCACATAGTAGATCCAGTAGAAAATCAAGCACTAGGTACTATCAAAAAATAAAAAAAAAAATTAAGGACTAGGAAAATTGTGGAAGGGAAGGAAGATCAGTTTCCTCCTAGTGCTGACAGTGAAAGATTTCCAACCTACAGGATAAAACTGTGTTCATTCTGCTGTATTTAGCTGCACAACAAAATCAAACAAAAAATTATCATAACAACGATACATATTATTGTACCTTGGAATTTGTGAATCAACATGAGCCACACAGTTACCAATATCTACAGGCGCCTCGAGATTCGTCGAAGAAATAGATATCTCAATCACCAACTTTTTGGCAATAATTAAAGACAAAACTCAATCAATAATAGTGTTCGTTTCAAGAACTTACTTCTAGGGTGTCCCTCCTTGTGAGAGTGGCAAGGATGTTCAAGTTTGAGAAAAGAGATAACTAGTTGAAGATGATCCTTGAATGATGTCAAAGTAAAAGAAAGGTGTTCTTCCTTGAACAAAGCTAAATGAAAGTAAAATACTAAGAGAGTGACAAGTCTAGAGGAAAGTTATCCATGAAGAATGACCTAAAGTGCTACTCTGCGAGAGGCCCGGTCATTTCAAGATGCATTATCGCAAATTAACTCCATACACATTGGCTTTGACTGCTTCTGCTTCCTCAGTTATTCAAAAACTTCTCCTAATTGCTTCATGTCATGTTGTACTATTTGTTTGCCAAGTTAGCTTTAACATGGAGTAAGATAAATTTTATAAGTTACATTATATATAATTTTTAACATTAAACTAATAATATTTTAAATCCTACACAAATAACAATGTTAAAATTAACTTTATTTCACATCCTACACAAAATTTAAAATAAAAAATAAACTTTATTTCACGTCACACATATCCTAAAATAAAACTAACTTTATTTCAAATCTTTTTCAAACTTCAAAATAGAAATATCACATCAAAAGTTACATCAACTAAAAATAATTTCACCAACAAACAACCTTGTGATAACCGCACCATAGAGTGGAACAAAATCAAAACAATGTAATTGTAATCTTAGAAAATAAATAATTGTGTTTTGAAATTCCCTAGGCCTCCCTTCTTGCAAATTGATATACAATTGTGCTCAAAAAACTTTGTACTCTATTCCTGGCATTGAATCTTTTAAGGTCATCTCCACTAAGAGCCAAGATTATTCCCTTTATTTAGACTTTTCACACAAGAATCTTCTTCTTCTAGTTTGTCTTCCTAATTACTTATTATTTATTAAGAAAAATCGTGCTCCTCATCAAGACCGTCCATGGCTTACAAGCTATCTTGCCCATCAAAAAGATTAGTCAACTGGTCAAATTGCTTAGAATGGAGCTGCCCAAAGATCAAGAGTCGATCCACCTAGCAAGGAATTCCTTCGCTGCTCGATAAGTACAACTTCCTTACTAGCCCGCACGAGTGGCAGGCGTTCCCTTTTTTTGAATGACAGCAAAGCAATCAGTTCATTCGCTTCTGCTCCACTACTTCACGAACTGCACTCTCTTCTATCAAATCGCTACATATCTTTGGCGTCAGAATATATCCACATGCTCAAGAACCTTCCACCATTATTATATCTATGATAGATTGAATTTAAGATGGACACATGGTGCAATCCTACAGACTCTGAGCCCACTAACCAACAAAGCATTACTTCCACCACAAGTGCCACAATGCCCATTTCTCCTTGACAATTACAAACAAATATTCCACTTGTTCTCTCCAACTTTTATGACAAATATCTATAAATATCTCCTCTCTGTCACTTGGAAGAGGAAGGCAAGATCATGGTTAAGTTCAGAAAATGGTAAGAGATAAGGAAACTCTCTTCTTTCCTTTCTTGTACCCTAGGGAGAGCAAACCATCTTCCTCAAGTTTAATAGAATCCTTTGGCAATGCTGATTGGTGGACATACGAGAATCTTTTTGAAGTACATTAAATCTGTCTCCTTTTTTTGTCTTTGACCATTTTTATTCTTTTTCTTCATTGCTACTAACCCTTTTGCAGGAGTACACAACACAACGATCCCATTTTTCTTCAGACTTTCCCTTTGAAGTTGATTTCCTTCATCGACACTCATGTTTTTACTACTTCTCTACTTGTGTTTGTGAGAAGATCTCCCACACAAGGATCAAGAGGCTGTGATGCTTGATGAAATTGTAACATATGCTTGATGAAGGAAAGAGAGAGAGTTTTAGAACAACCAAATTTCCAGCTGATGGGAAAAGAAAAAAAAATTGCTGAAAAAATCCTCAAAGCGTCAAGGCGTCATAACTTACTTGAACATCGCACAGGCATTCATGCAAATACAAGTGAAACAACCACTGTTTTTTCTATTATACATCAGAAGCATCATGAGGACTTTCTTCAGATCACTGTCTTACAGATTACTCTAGCATTCCCAGCAGTAGTAACACTACTTCTAAAAGATCATCTTACGCATGATTGCTAACAAGTGGGGGTTTCGCACCCAAGCTGAGGGCAAGTACTTGGGCATTCCACTCATAAGCAGAAGGCCAAAGAAAGCCGACTTTCAGCATATTATTGATTCTGTGAGGGGCAGAATTTCTTCGTGGGGCACCAGATACTTATCTTTAGCTGGCAGAGTCACTCTTATAAACAGCGTGCTCACCTCTGTTCCAATCTTCTCCCTCTCTCACACGTTTGTGCCTGGCAATGTTATGGCAGAGATTGAGAAATTAATCTGACGCTTCTTATGGAGTGGCAACCTTACTT